>OMLM01016596.1:7006-25579 GCA_900302695.1 Helostoma temminkii | reverse complement strand
GGGATGTGTCAGTGGGTGGGACAGGAAAAAAGAAAGGGATGCGAGGGATGAGTGAACGGTGCAGATCTGGGATGAGAATGGATCATGGTTGTTATGTGGCGGGGAGCCAATCGCCTCTCCAGAAGTGACGAAGAATATAAAGCAGGACAAGGTTCAAGGTACAGAAACATATTTTCAGTAATTTAGAGACAAGCCACAGATCTCTGATGATGACTGCTCAGATATAAGAGAAAACAGTGTCTCAATACCAAAGAAAAAAATAAATCACCAAATTCCAAACTCCACTTCGATACTGATATCCTAACACCACAACCATCCATGGTCTTCACATTAAAATCTGCTAATTGAGAGCAGACTAGCAACAAATTTTAACTGACTGCTATCTGTATTTATAATCCATAAAAACTGGGAATCACCAAGATGTGTGTCTGTCTGAAGTTGCGCCATGATGGAGAAACACTTTAGCCTTGATCCTATTCCCCCTATAAATCCATTTGCTTTGTAGACAACAGAAACAAGGACATGCTCACAGGCAGCTTGCTCTCGCTTATTTACCAGATCTAATAGGACTAAATCTTCTTTTACAATCACACTGGGCGCTTTAAAGAAAAATAGGAGCCCCCTCCCTAGACGGGCTGCAGCACCTAGCATCCAGTCAGAGTGAAGCGCCTCCACCCTCCAGGGGAAAGGAAAAGAAAGAACTACCATCTGGGGTTTAGTCATGGTGATGCCAGGAGCTGGGGCTCAGGAGCTCAACAAGGGGATTGGGTTGAAGGCCTACTAATGGGTATGGGGTACTTGGACATATGATGGCAATGAGGATCAGGTTGGGGACAGTAATGTCCATAGACAGGAATGGAAGAGAGAGGGCATCATGGAGATGAAACTGAATTGTAAGTAAGAGAACTGTAAGCAAGTAATGATGAGCAATATTTCACAATCAACTTTACACACATCTCCAATGCTCGGTACACAGGTGTTTTCAGTTGCTCTAGCTGATTAGATATCCAGCTACAGTTGTTTGTTGAGAATTATACGAAGCCGCCAGCTATATTTAACAACACTGACAACAGTGTAAATCATTCCTCTAATATGCTGAGAAAACTTACAAGAGAGAGAGAGAGAGAGCTGTCAATAAAGTACAGTCCGGACACACCCACAGTCTTGACAAGAGGTCTAATGAGGCAACATCCGTGAAAACACTTGTGTGGGACTACGGGTGTGTAAGAAACTAGTTCAGGACGTAGCGATAAAAAAACTTTAACTTAAAAAAAAAAAAAAATACATTAAACATTAAAGCTGAATCTGGCTATTAAAATTAAGTTCCACAAAGAACAATGTTTAGACAGAAGTGTGACTATGCCTAGTGTGAAACAGCAGAAGTAGAGAGTTTCTGCTTGTTAAGGGGAGTGTGGGAAACCCATACTACAGTTTGACAGATAGATAGCTCCATGCATGAGGCAATTGTAAAACATCAAGAGAAATAAAAAAAAATAATAATAAAAAAAAACAACAACAGTTAGGGATAAATATTTCCAGTATTCAACTAAACAATAATTTATCAGGTTATAAACATTATATGAGCAGATTCTCTGTTGTTTTACCGGGTTTGTAAATGCTAAATCTGGAAAGAATCATTCTCAAAACTACTAAACTGAACTGCTGATGGACGTACATTCATTTCTATAATTGCTCATCTCTGGTTCTTAGCTGAAACGTAGGATAGCAATCTAATATAAAAAACAAAGCAAAGTAGGTTAGATCATGCATAAGACAAATAGAATTATAGCAAGCCGTAAGGTGAAAGTGAAACTTTAATTTATCATTCTGTTTACTTAAATTGAAACTAAGAGCACATCAAAACAACTATCAGTCAGGCAATAATAGTGACAACAGATTACACTGAAACCTCTTTGGAGTGGAGTGATACAATCAGCAAGATGTCTTAAACTATCACGCGAGTTTAATATGGATGTAATGTACGAATTTGCAGTACATTGAAACAGCAGGTGCCAACCAGCTCATACCAGGGTGGCAATAAGTCCCTGCTAAACAAATCTTCTGAAAAATGATTGAACAAAACCAGCTATAAAGCTACAGCACAATTGTGCCATATCCCCCACAAAGCAACAGCTACGATGTTTTTTTTTAAGATTAAGTAAACCTAAAAGGTGCAACTTAACAGGGTGTTCACAGATACAGAGCAACAGAGTAGCTGGCAGTGTCTGTAATCATCTGGGTGCTGTGGCGGTTCTTGTTTTTTCTGTAGCACTAACTTACAATATGCAGCATGTTAAAAGACATGTCAAAGAATTAGAAAGCCACAAAGATCATCGCTTACTCTGTTTAAAATTCCTCTATCTGCTTGGTTTTTAATGGACTCGACATCATTGTGATAGACTCTTGCTTGCCTATGGCTTAAACCTGGAACATGTGCAACCTCCTTTGGGGGGGTAAGTCCCCACCATACTCAGGTGGTTCAAACTGAATCCTAATCTCACATTTGCAAGGTTACTTTTGAACACTGCAGTAGGTCTACAACACAGCACCAAGAAGAGTTCTGTAGAAGACGTAAACAGGCACTGTGTGTGGAGTTTTACTTGATTTGTCATCATAAATATGTCTGTATGTTATGTTTTAACTGTCTAATTATCTGGAAACAGACAAATATGCAAGGTTGGTTTGGGGTAAGCAGATATTAAATCAAAGTATTAGACACAAAATACTTAATGACAGGAACAATAACTAAACAAAATAATAAATTCAGTCTGGACCATGGTGATAATATGAATGATCCACATCTTCATGCTTATAGCAATGCTGCTAACAAAGCTAAGAAAAGAAAAGAAAAAAGTACCTTGGGTGTGCAATGATGAAGTAAAGCACAAGTTCATCTTATTTTGCAAGATGTTGCACCATTTCCTGAACCAAACAAGTATGACAATGGCCCTTACTACTGATATCACTATTAATCATGGTATGGTACAAGGAAAATAATTTTGAAAGAGTAGTGGCTGCCCTTTTCAGTTCACAACTGTGAATTTTTTGTTTTTTCCCCCATTATCATTCTTGTGAAAATAATAAAACTCAGAAGCTTATATTAAGTGAACTCAAGCACCAACTATGGACAATTGAGAGAAAGAGCTGTGTTGGCAATGTATGTATGTATAGTCCTTAAACTTGGCTAACTTGATAATAAACTAATAATAAACATGGACAATTCGTGTAAGGGCTCACAACATAGAAGGCAGACTGCTGATGAAGATATGAGGATATAGTGAATGCCAATGTACCAAACAGGCTGCCAGCAGAGCTCGGAGTGGGAAGATCACATAGACAGAGGTCTTTTGAATGAAAGACTATGTCTGACAATTAAGGCCAGATCACTCAGGATCCAGCAAAGAGGGTTTCCATGTCTGTTGGCTCTGGGATTTCAGGCAAAATTTCCACATTTATCATGTCTAGAAATGAAGCATATGCTACTGAGACAAAAAGCCAAAACAGGGGGCAAACATGTTGTCCTTGGTCCTCCATCCTGTAGATCATCCTCCCACTTTGTTACACTACTGTAATGAGCTTTTGCCTCAAAGTGCTTCATCTCTAGGGACACTTTTCTCCTCTTTATCCCTCCTCCTACTCACTCTTTCCACATCTCACCCAGTTCTCTCTTTCACACACACACTCATCGTTCCCAGCACACCGCCTGCTACAACCTGAAGAAAGAGAAAACCAGTGACAGTGAAGTGTATCAGCCCAGGAACAATGCGCAGGATGCTGTTTTGTAAGGCTAGCCAAGGAAATTGAAGGGAGACTATTATCACTGCCCAACACCCTAGAAAGAAAAGAGTTGCTTCACAGCAGAACTTCTGGAATGGATCACCGAGCTTGTCGATATCCATCCTGGTAGCAGTTACACAGGACCCAAAACATTTGGCTTGTTATAAAAATCTCCATTATGAGGACAGGAAACAAGTGTTTCAGTCTTTTAGACTGTTGTCTCAGCCAACCTGAGTCTTTCTTAATTTTGTACCCCAAAACTCAAAACACTCTACCTAACTAGTTCTTCATATCTTCAATGTGATGTGATCAGGCAGTAGTCCTTGTGGACATACAGTCTAACACTGTGGCCACAAGCAAGGACTGATAGTATTTCAGACAATATTGACACTAAAGCCTAGAACAGAATAACTCTACACCCCTCACTCTGTCATGACCAGTGACAACTACTTCCTGCCCCTTTTGCTACCCCTGATTCTTGGGTTATATTACCCAAGAATTCAGAGACAGGATTGTAACTGGAGCTGACTGTCACCCAACAATTCTCTCACGAGTCAGAACAATCTCTTGGAGGAAGACATAACAAAATGAATCTTAAAGTGAAGAGAATTTGTTGGCTCTCAAATTAATATTTATAAGAGGCTTATCAATTGTCATAAACCCTAGACTAGTACAAGCCAAATTTAAACCAAAGATAAATGAGAGTCACTAAGAGTGCCCAGGCCAGCTTGTCTTGTTACTGGTATGTGGCATTAAGCAAAACAAACATGTCTGTTTGACAGTTTCCTCTTATTTCTACAACACAAAGTCCTCAGAAAGTAAACACATTGAATCCAAATGTCTAGACTGTGGGACAAACCATTTCTGACTACTCCTTTATATGACAAAAGTCAACGTGGCTTTTTAAGTAGGCAAGGTCACAGAGCTGTAAGACAACATGAACTAGACCAACTGGACATTTTTTAATTGTTCCAAAGTGTTTCTCCCTGTTATATAAAAAGTGCAATGCAATTACTGTTTTTTTTTTTGCAACTTCCAGACACTGTCATGTCCAAAGGCCTGCTTTCCACAACAAATGGCACAGTGCAAGATTTTCAAGTGTGAAAATCTACACACTTGTTGCCATAAGAGAGACTGTGGAGGAAAGACGCCTAAATCAGGATCAAGTGTAGGACATTTTACCAGTTGGGCCACCTTCTCTGATCCATGCAGTTGCTTTGAATTACACTATAAACTGGTTCTAAATACACTTCAGGAAACATGGCTATCATACTACATTATGGCCACACCGAGATACAAAAGAGGACAAGGGACATCATTAGGCATACTATAAATAAGAGCTCACCTCTGACTGAGTTCTTATCTAGATTAATTGCAGAACAAAAGTCTATATAAACACATCTACTTAAGAAGATTAAGATTTAGCAGTATTTTAGGGACTGGATTAAAAAGCACTAGGACTTAAAAAAAAAACATGATCACTTGTTTCACACACTTAAGTGCCAATTTATTGCACCCACCAAGACATACAGAGTTTGTAAACCTGATTAGTTTGTGAAAATGTGTTACTTGGGCATTTTATTCAAACGTGCTGATGAAAGACAAACAATGCTGGTCCATTGGTTCATTCACAATATTAAAAGTTTTTATTTAAAAGTCGCTTTTCCTTTCACACAGAACTGTGGCTGTGGTGATATATAATATAATGTAATAATGGAGTGCATATCCATCCTACTTTACTAAAATATTCAGGCCTGCTGTTTGCTAGGATTTTCATGCACACTTATCTCACTACAGACATAATGCATATAGTAGCTCCTTGTCCTAACCACCACAACTAAATGCCTAAGCCTAATCTCCCCCTTAATAAACATGTTTCTACTAGCTTTCAACCAAAGACTCAAATCAACATGCAGTACACACACGTGAATGGGGTAAAGACAGGTAGCCTACATCTTGCAGACACTATCCGCAAACGACCTTCTTGATAAACTCAATGATTCAAACCATGCAGCGATCAACAGAAGCGTTTGCAAATTTCGGGTCTTGTAAAACTTGAACAAAAACGTGTATTTCGCTGTCGCTGAAAAGCATGAAGGAAAATACAACCGCAGAGGAGCCTAAACTTTGATGTAAACTAGGCGCAATGCGATCCCCCATCTGGCTTGCACCTCGTTTAATAACAAAGCGATGCCTGCGAGTGTTTCTCTGTCGAAGGGGGTGGGGATGAGTGAGTGATAGAGACTGTTGATGCGTGATGTTGAACTTACCAATTTATCTAAAGCGCAATCATCCCTAGCTGAACGTGACAATCTCCATTAACGCTGACGTACTAATCGAATAGCATTATGTAACTATGCTTATGTTTAGTTGTTCGGTAAACTCTAAATACATTTCAATGAGTAAGGGAGTAAAATCTAGCGACATAAAGTTGAAAAATATAATAATCGGGCAATAAATTTCGTTTGTTCAGTGACACAGCAGACAGCGGAGCGCCGATTATACCTCTTTCACTTATTAAAGCCCATCAATTTAGGAAACAAACGATCAAAACCATCGCTACTTGCAACAAAATGGGACTTGAGCGAACAATACGTGAACGGCATCTGCGTCCCCATGGCCACCCAAGCCAGATGGCTTGCAACTGCAAGACAATAAAGTCGAACCTCTCACCATGAAGATAACTTTATCTGACAGAAAAAACAGCAATAGAATCGTTTACTTCACCCAGTAAACGCGGACCAATATTCAAGACATTTATGTGCGCGACTTTTCGATCTGTAAATATAATTATATAGTAGCATAAATTATTAAAAACAATATAGTTGAGCACTTCTGTCACTTTTCGCCAAGCAAATTCTCATCATATTATCTTGTTTGCGTTCTGTTTAAGCCATATGACCTGAACTAGGGTCTAGCTTTAACACAAACATAATCTCCGATCAAATGAAAACAAACGAGTGGCACATGGTTTTTACAAGACCATCGCTACCTATCCAAAGTTACTCAGCAATAACCGAATATCCTTGGATACAGTTCAACACCTAACGTCGCTGTGTACATCCGACCACGAAACTGGTGAATGTTATATTCAGCTGACGCCTGTTGTGACACAACTTTGAGAACCAGCAATTAGCGATTAAAGCTAACCGCTAGCCTTGCTAACGAGCTGAGTAAGTCGTTACCTAACGTAACAGGGTTGACTCGGTAACGTTAACGTACGATAAGTTCAGAGAGCACTGCTAAGCTGGTTCAACAACTAACGTTCACAGCTAGTTCAACGAGAAGCGCTCGACACGCCGCCTAGACAAAAAAGCTGACACAAACAACTTTTCATTTCCTCAATTAAAAGCGTTCGTGATATGGAAAGCAGCCACAAAGCAAGTTTACCTCTATTTCAAAGTCTGGAAGGTTGAACGCTGTCCTGAACAGCGAGCAGAAGTGAGCTATGGCGGGGACTTCCCACCAAGACTGGATCTCTTCCACAGAAACCGTACATCCCGGGGACATTTTCGGACTCGTATGATTCTGTAAGGTTTGTTCCTCACATTAGAAACTACTTTCTTCAACGCTTTATACCGACTCAGTATCATTACAGAAACGACAAAACTTCGTACAGCTGTCCTATCCGGATAGATGCCATTGCGACCCGTAGAGCGCTACAATCTGCCTCAATCAGAGTCTCACCGGAGCTGAACAGATGGGAAGGACGATACCATTGCACGAAGATGAGGGGGGGAGCGATGGCATATTTATGTGTATTAAACTATATGCAAGCATTAGTAATGATTATAGCGTCGAGAATGTTTATACGCTAAAACAGTAACTACATTTGGTACTTTTTCCACTATTTGATTCGTATGTTTGTTATAATAACAAAACTCATTTGTCAACAATACCCCTGCTTATAAGTCGACGGTCGTTTAAAGGGAATGTTTGTGACCTGTGAAGGACTAAAAAAAAGGTATTAAAAAGTTTAGCCAGGTATGACTGAGGTAGCTTTTTAAGTTACACCAGTGTGTATTTTCTGTTTGATTAAGTAATTTCATTATTTTATTATTTCACATCTTTGCAATATTATCGTTTATTTGGTTTCATTTTATTTTATTCACCACCCTTTGTTGTACTTACATCAGATTTGTAAATATCCTAAAGGCTAATTCAGTTGATCGTTGTGGCGTATATTAATTTACATAGTTTTAGATGCTGTAAACAATATCGCGGTGGAGGTTCTGCAGAGCATTAGACAGGGGCTCCCCCCATTGCAAATTATAAAAAGTGCATGCTAAAAGAAAACGGCCGTGCTCAGAGACAGTGGGATGCACCGTTTGCATTAGGCCATGTTACGTTAGACTAGTTAAAATTATTATTATTATTATTATACTTTTAAACTTGTATATACATATTCCAACATATATATCAACAACTTGGTAAAATGGAGGCCTGTGCTTATTTATTATTACCATATTAACCTATATCAATAAATATAAAAGATTTGCTGTTCAAAAATTCCACTTCCGAACCCTTAGAACATTTCTTCTTCGTTACACCACTTTATATTTATTAGGTCTTACCCAGTATCTCTTGTAATTGTAATGTTTGTCCTCATGACAAGCTGAGCTCACCAAACATAAGAACATCCACACCAAAAGCAAGTGAAAATCCAAAACCTTGGTGCTGTGAAGAGACACTGACAGCGATAACTACAATTCTAGATGTACTGTGATCAGCACAAGAAACCGATCAGTCAAACAATCACTGGCATGAACCTAGATAATCAGATTTATGTGACTTCCGTGTGCAAGTTGACATTTTGGCCTAAAGGTGGTGCAAGAGGAAAAGTCATGAATTCTCCAGCGTTCAAATGGTTTATAATGATACAAACCCCAAAAGAGTAGCTGTTTGTATAGATCATTTGAACAAACTGGGATGGCAAAAACAAATACCCTGTATTTATGCGATGTGCAGAATATAGACAACTACTTTGGATTATATGTCATTATAAGTTACTGCACAAATTTGTAGTATGAGAGAAATGTAGAGATATTGTAGATTGTACATTAACTACATGCATTTACTCATATACTGGTCTTTAATACAAATTTGTCCTCTACCTGAGTATTTTACAGTATGTTCTAGTACTTTATGCTTCTACCGTGCTACATTCCACAAAGAAATGCTGTAGTTTTTACTCAGTTTAATTTATTTGAAATTTAATAGTTGCTTTGCAAACCGAGGCACTGTATACAGAGTGGATAAACTAGTTTCTCGGCCTCATATTTATGTGCAATGCAGAAGACTGCTTATGTTCCCTGCATTTATTATTCAGTGTATCATTGTAGCTATAATAAAAATGTACTTTCTATATTGTCTCTTTAATACAAGGTGTTGATCGGTTTCATTACAACACAGCATCTGTTTTTCACAGTTTTTCCATTAACAGGAATCAATACATCAATCAATGGTCATGAAATAACGAGTAGCTGCCGTCGTAGTCACATGTGTTCATTGTCTTTATATTATCTTCTTTTACATACTGTGCTATAATAAAATGTTACAAATAGTTTATTGCTGCTATATTGGTAGTAATTTGCAAATTCTTGGCATTCACCGTGTCATGGGGCATTATGTAATACCTGAACTGCTGAATGGAGTGCTCATTACTGATGGTCAACCTTTTCATATCTGTTCATGTTGAATAAATATTCATAGAAACAACACACCGAGTCATAATTGTGAGTACTGCGCTATGTTTGTGTTTTGGCAACTGCTCCACAGGCATGAGTTTATGTCGAGTTGTGTTAGTGCAGAGCTGTGTTGCCGGGGTTGTGTCACACAGGGAGTCACCACGAGTGGGAGGGACTTAGGCAGAAGGACAATGCTGGTGTTTGTGCAACGGCCCCTGAGTGGCGGCTGGCTCTCTCAGATCGCTCTCGCTTGACTACCATTGCTGCATGCATTGCTGAAGTGAAAGGAAAGTGGACAGCTTGATCCTGCCCGGGGGATGCACAGATAGTGGTAAGAACCCATTCCCCATGCCTATGTCTCTGTGGAAGGAGAAAATGAACTTTTTTGAAGCTGTCATGTGGGGCTTGGGTTGCATGAACTGTGTGAGCATGGTGTTCTAGTGCAGATTTTGGGGAAGCATAGATCTGGGAACTGGAGGCTGGCTGGGGGTGAGGCACTCTTGTGTGCGTTTTGGCAGGGTCACTACTGTGTGTGAATGTAGCTCAGCTGAAAGAAAGTTTCACAGAAAGAGGCTCAGTGAAAGCTATGTGTAGAATGTGACCAGGATCATGCAATGGAAAAGTTGAAGAAATATTTGGATAAGGAAAAGTTGAGGTGTTACACAAATTACACAAAAAGATACCAGGTGAAAATATGAACAAAAGACAGAGCCATGGTTTACAGTGGTAAAAATAGAGCCAGAATGGAGGTGGGGAGATTAGGAAAGAGATTAATTAGGTAGCTGAGGGAAGGGGGAAGTCAGGGATGGAAAACAGAGAAAAAGAAGAGATGAAATTGAGAGCATAGTACAAGAAGGCAAAAGCTGTAAACCCCTAGAATGGCAGTTGTATTATCCGCAATACACACATTGGCTAGGGTACAAACTATTATACTTCCAGGAAGAAAAAGAAAGAAAACAATAGTCAAGCAAATGTTCCAACCTCCATTGAAATCTTCTTTTCAGTCCTTTGTAAATGCTGGACTCCAAATGCAGCAAAAAGAATACCGGTAAGCCTCTCATTTTCAGTTGTGCCCTCCTTGCTAGATCAAATACTCTTATCCCTTTTAGCAGGCAGATTAAAGAGACTCAAGATGTTCTGTCTCTGTGTGGTAGTTCTGGGATATGCCTCTATTCACATTTATGATGATTAAGTCTGGATTTTTTTTTATCTGGACCCAGATATTCAGTGTGAGGTATGTCAAGCCCCCCTCCCCCCAATAAACTTACATTAGCATGAGAGGGAAGTAAAATAAACAGCAATTAAAACTGAATTGTTTAAATTATTAAACAGATGGTGCATATATTTTGTTGTAATCATTGTACTTCAATCATATTACTTGAAATTTCTGTTGTTCCAGGCAGAGTGAGAGACTGGCTTTGGTGTGAGGTACAACAAAGTAAAAAGGCAGGCTGGCAGACACAGATTCCACATTGGTGGTTTTGGCCACAACAAAAAAGGACACCCATCTCTGTGGTACCAGGGAGAAAAAGAGGGCAGTCCACTGCTGGCACATTAAAAAAAGCAGTGAACAGCATTTGTGAAGTGGGAAGGTGAGGGTTGAGCACCATCAACAATTTTGGGCTCTGTGCCGAAGTGTGGGAGGGAAGAGGAAAAGGAAGAGGAAGAAAAGGAGGGAGTAGGTGGAGGAGGACAGAAGTAGTGGACCTGGAGCTCAAACACCAACAGGATGGCAGAGAAGAAAGTCAGGTAAATATCTTTACCTTGCTAATACAGCTTGATGAAGATGTAGTAGAAATGGAAGCAGAATCTCTGCTAATGTTGGTCTTACTTGTGGGGGAACTTTATATCTGTCTGCTTCAAGAATATATGTGATTTTTATATTCCTTTGTTTTGGTGACACATAAAAGGGTCCGTGTATGTATGTGTGTCCATGTCGATCCCTTTGCAGCCTCCCTGCTAAGCTGATTAATGGGGGCGTGGCAGGCCTAGTTGGTGTGACATGTGTATTTCCTATTGACCTGGCCAAGACCCGCCTACAGAACCAGCAGGGTGTCCAAGTCTACAAAGGAATGTGAGTAAGGCTTCTCTGGCCCAAGTTCACCCACTATTGTTTAAGTGCGTCATTTCATAAGACGGCCACATTACAGCAATTATTTGTATTAAAATCACTGAATGTTTTTTATTCTGCATGAAAATGTGCAAAAAGAATATCAAAGAGTAAAAATGTTAAATTATTTCAACATACATGCATATTTCTGCTGATACACTATGTGCTCTCTGTTTGACAGCAGTGTCTAATCTTAGCTACACGCAACATAATATTATGTAGAGTACCACAACTCACATACTTTTCCAGTGAATCTCAGGGGGTGGGACAGCACATGAACATGCTCTCTTCCCATATTTGGTCCAGTGTTTGTGATAGTGGTAAAAGTGTACAAAATTCACTCATGGGATGTCATTAAGGGAATGTCTGTATACAGGGTGTGTTTTGATGGACTGGATTGTAACTCGAAATCAGGGATTGCCTTCCCTAGTGTATTTAAAACCTGACAAATATTCAGATGGATGCACTAAATTCAGTCAGTTTAAATCTGAAACTAAATCAAGAGAATCACCGAAAAGAACAAATTCCATGTCCTTAAAAGACACGCTGACCCCGAATGCACACATCTGGTGGGCATCAATATTTCTGGCATTGGGTGTGGCCATCCTGTGTTCAGCAGACTGTGGTTTTCCACTGTGAGTCAGAGTGGAAAAATAGTGTGTTTGACGTGTTCTATTGGTTGTCTATTGGAATTTCACATAACTTTTAAGACATAAAAGTTATTAGATTTTTTCCAGTTTGTTGTTGGGGCAGGATACAAATTATTTATCTGGCCTATCTCAGTTATAAAAGAAACATAATACTGCTGATTTTAGTAAATGGTGAAACATTACTTACTGTTATGCTGTATTTCAGGAATCATACAAACCAGAAAAAACACCAATTATTTTCTTTATTGTCTTCATAGGATGGACTGTCTGGTAAAGACGGTACGCGCAGAGGGCTATTTTGGATGCTACAGAGGTATTATTTGCATTTCTAATCCCTGTGATAAACACTACAACTCAGCTTTACTATAAGCTTAATCTAGCCACCTACGCTTGTTTACCTCGTGGTTCCTTGATCTTTTTATCACAATAACTAGCATCACAACAAGATACTGTGTAGGCTTTGTTCTATTTGTGTACATTAGGGGAAGCTGCTTCCTGTCACTGTCACAAGCCTGTTTGTGTTTCCAGGTGCAGCAGTAAACCTCACGCTGGTTACACCAGAAAAAGCCATCAAGCTTGCTGCCAATGACGTATTCAGGCAGAAGCTGTCGAAGGACGGGTAACTTCATTTTTGACACTCGCTGATACATATGATAGCACAACAATAAAGTAACAACAAGGTCTAGTTTAAGCATTGACTACTTTAAATGTAATGCATTATACTACAGTAGATGGTTCCACCGTAGAAGTGATGAAAATTATTACAGTAAACTTAAATTTTGTTCATTAGTTAAGTGAAGAATTTATATTAGAGACTTTATGGCCTCTTTTGCTGAATGCCATCATCACAATGGATCAAATAACAGTTCTTGTAGTAATTTTTTGTATGAATTCATATTGCTGTTCCATCTGTATTTCAATTATGCTGGACATGACAAACATGTCAATCAGCCTGGTTTACACCAAACCAGTACTTATGAAAAAAAACACTAAATCGTTGCACGTTAAATTAACAGTGAGCATTGTTTTGCCAGAGTCCGGCAGGTAAAGGACACATGGCCTTTTATTTCAGAAGCATACATAATACAGATGTTAATGTATCTGTTACTGACACTCTTTCCAGGCATTTGCCTCTGTGGGGGGAGGTACTGGCAGGGTGTGGGGCTGGGACCTGTCAGGTGGTAGTCACCACTCCCATGGAGATGCTTAAGATCCAGCTACAGGACGCAGGACGACTTGGTGAGTTAGTGATAGGCTTTAACACGTTTTCTTTGTTACACTCTTGTTAAGGTGCATTTTGTCAATATTTGTATTAGTGTCTCCCATCGTTGTTCAATTTGGTTGAGATCTGGTGACTGCATTTTCATACATACTCCTCAAACCATTCCCTGACCCCTCGCGCCATATAGATGGGGACATTTTTATTCTGGAAGAGACCAGTCCTAACAGTATAGATATGTTTCATCATAGGATCAATTGATCACTCACCCAACTTTATATTGATTTGCAGGATGAATGTAAATTGCCCATTGCTGATGTATGTGTGTAGAAGCCCTGCATTTGTCTTTCTCCACTAATTTATTTTATCTTATACTGTAATGTGAATTAACTGTATTTATAAATGTTTATGAATGTGAAACATCTACAACGATCTTCCAGATATTTAGAAAAGCCTTCTGAAACTGCTTCTATGTGCTTTTCTGTACAGCATAATATAAATCAACCAAACTTTTTGACAATGAAAAGCTTGCTCAGTGATGGCACAGAGTTATAGTAGTCTGCATGTGTTTTCTAACCTGGGCCAGCCTGTGTTTATCCACTAGCTGCACAAAGGCCTGCCCCAACTCCAGCTCAAGCTGCTGCTCCTGGTCCAGCTCCATCCTTGGTGGCCCCCCCACCACAAGCTCGGCCGACACCTCTAAGGCGACCCTCGGCCACTGCCATCACTGCGGAGCTGTTGAAGACTCGTGGCCTTGCTGGCCTCTACAGAGGGGCAGGAGCTACCTTAATGAGGTCACAACACACACAATATGTGGCAATTGTTTTGTCTCTGTTTTACTTTAATTGATTTGTTTATTTACCATTTCCAAACTACAGTAAAAAAACTCATAGGCAAACTATACATTAATAAATAACGTTACAAATAAAGTAATTTCCCCTCATTTTGAGCAATATCAGACACACCTCTTCTACTGTTTGTTTCTGGTGTTCATTATATTTTGTCTGCTTTATGTCTCTGGTGCTGTTCAGCTGTTGTACACATTGCTTTCATGCTGAAAACCATCAATTACATGACCCTGTGCAGTTGCTGGTGTTTTCCCAGTGTTCTGTTCAACTCTATTCTCTAATGAGCTGATTTTAGATTGCATAACTCATCAACACCGATCAATAAATTCCTGCAGCTATGTCTGGCTGCTGCAGTTGAACAGGATCATGTTTCCTCCTGTCTTCCTGATTCTCTCTTGTGATGTCACCATATACCTATAACTTTTCACACATATTCTCTAGAAATTCTCTAGGATATCCAATTTCTTTTTCCATGTCCAAAACTGTGCTGCAGCTTTTCTCTCAGATTTCTTCTTCCATCTGATTAAATCTAACCATTTTTACTTATTTTCTTTCAGGGATGTCCCCTTCTCAATGATCTACTTCCCGCTGTTTGCCAACCTTAACATTTTGGGCCGAGAAAGTGCAAGTGGCCAGGGTGATGCTCAAGCCCAGGCACCATTCTGGCAGTCCTTTGTGGCAGGCTGCACTGCAGGCTCAGTGGCTGCTGTGGCTGTAACACCACTGGATGGTGAGTGGAGAGCAAGAGATAAATGAAAGGTAGAAAGTGGCCTGTCAATGGGGCTTTAGCCTTTACTCCTGATAAAGAAAGCAGACATGCACCAACCCAGCAATGGTCATTCCAATTTTGTTTGTATCGGACAAATCAAACTGTCTCTTAGTGATAAATTTGAGCGATTTTGAAAATTAAAGATGACATAACACAATACTCCTCGTACAAATGCACGCTTGCACAATCCACATTTGTTGCTACAGCTTTTCTTAGCTTTTGGTTGCTAAGCCTGGCTAATGTAATGGTAACTAGAAAGGAAAAAAATCTCTAACTTGATCGCTCATTCACTTCCCCATACACAGTTATAGACACTCAATGTACTCAGTAGTAGCAATGAATTAAGATTTTGGACACTTATCTTTTTTCTTTGGTATTGCTGTCAGTTGTGGACAAATTCTGTAGCAGATAGTGGACAGATAGTATGTTGAACAATATGGTAAATATTGAGTGGTTGTGGACTGCTAAATGATCTTTGTCTTTGTGTTTTACATGTGTGTACAGTCATAAAGACTCGTCTGCAAACCTTGCAGAAGGGTGAGGGGGAGGATACATACAGAGGAATTATTGACTGCACACGGTAAGACTACAGCGAGTGAGGAAAAAAAATATATTGCCCAAGTAGCAACTGTTTTTCTCAACTTCCTTCCATTGTTTTCTTTGTCCTTTTGCAGACGCATCATGAGGCGAGAGGGCCCATCAGCATTCCTAAAGGGTGCAACATGTCGAGCTTTAGTCATCGCTCCTCTTTTTGGCATTGCACAGGGTATCTACTTTCTTGGGGTAGGGGAGACTGTCCTGGGTTTGCTGGGATAGCAGTGCTTAGCATTGGTGGTGGTGGTTGTGTTGGCTCTGTACACATAATTTGCTGCTTTAATCTGCAGTGAAATAATGGCGCAACTGAGTGAACACTGAACACAGGGAGAGCGAAAGATGGTCACAATCTGTTAACCAAAGGAGGAAGACTGGTTTGAGATATGAAGAAGCTCTGTTTACTAATATGTGGACCAAAATGTTCACACTAATTGTATTTCTCTAGGTCAGCAGGGTTCTGTAGGTTCACCAGAGTCCTTTGTATATGTGTGACTAAACTGAGGGTATTTGTACAAAGCTGTCTTGGTTAATACAGTGTGCTTGCTGCAATAGGTCTGGAGCTGATCCTTTCACCTCAAAAACACAGATCTGTCTGGTTAAGAAAGAGCTGCTGCATGTAGTCTGTGGTTGACAACTTCAAACGCCAATCTGACCATGAGTTTGATCGTGACAAACTCTCCTTTCAATATTTATCATAGTCTTGCTAAAACTGCATATTGTTTGAGGTCAGTCTAAACTGGGTATTTCGTCGACTTTAAATTAGAAACCATTTAGACATCAATGTTTGATGTCCTTCTTAGGAAAAGCAGCTTGGTTTTCTTCTGCTGTTATGCATTCCTCCCACTCCATCCGGGAGGTCTAACTTAATCTTGAACTCCTTCATTGGATCGGGAGGTGCTGCCTGACAGTGTCTCTAAGGACATTTGATAATCTTACGGTAACGCTTTAATCCCCGTTTTAGCGTACAATATACCCTAACCCATGCAGCCTTGACTTCCTCTTCTCTACAGCTTGGATGGGTTTAAATAAAACCCTGAGAAGCCTAGGGCATCTTAGCGCTTAGTTACACACAATGCGCACAATAACTACAGCAATGCAACTAAAGCCTTATCTCTGCATTTAGTTCAAGAAGTATCAAAACTGTTAAGTCTTAAATGAATTCAGTTGAACTGATGGTGTCCAGTTAGCAAGGACAATTATTTTCGTTAGACCCATGGAGGGAGTATGGCACCTTGTCTTGCCAACTGTTTGCCATTACTGAAGTCCACTGGGTGGCACTAAAAGCTTTTTTTTTTTTTACATTTTTAATGCAAGACAGATTTAGATGTAGCTAGGGTATATAGGCTACTACATTTTCCTCATTCTAGAGTGAACATAGCCAGAGTAAAGTGTTTGTTTACAAGCTGTAAATAAAGATATCTCATATGTACTGTTTTTTTCATTTATTTCTTTGGCTGTTATATTTTAAGTGCTTCAGAAAAATGGTGAGTATCCATCCACCTTGTAGTCTATAAAGAGTGTAAATAACATATCTTTGGTGACATAAATTTCTAGCTTTGATTACTTTAACCAAGTAGTAAAGAGCAACAGTTTTCCTCAAAAAAAAGAAAGAATACATATTTGCAATCATTGCAATTTAAATCACCACTGCAATTTTAGAACAACCCATGGAGAATTACAATGAGGAGCACAATAGAGAGAACTTCAGTGTGAGTCAAAGTGCACTTGTTGAATTATTATTCAGCACATTAGTACAAAAATTAAAAAAAATATATATATATGTTAATGCATTGATGACATCCATTATTTTACATAATGGATGCCATAAAGTGGTAGTTTATTGTCCAGACTCCTGTTCGCTACGATGTCTTTGGTCACCTTAAATGTTAGACCCATCTCTGCATTGCTCTCTTTGAATCCACTGTTAATCCATGAACTTGCGATTGGGGTTGGCACCAAACAATTTCTCTCTGATTTCAGGCATCATCTGTCAGGGGTACAGGATACAAATAAGAACACATAATAAACTAGGAAGAAAATAAGGAAAACATATTTCACTTTGAACTCTCCAGTCTTAGATAATTAGGCTCTCTGGAAGAATATAGCGGGATCTGCTGCCCTCCACGGGTAAGCAGCAAAAACTGCTTTAATGTCAAAAATGTGATTTGGATTTTTAGATATATTATTAAAGTTACTCTACCTGGTGTGCAATAAGTTCTAGCCTGCTCTCCAAAGTGTTGGAAACCTTGATTTTCCCATTATCGTTATACATTTCCACTCCTCCGCAGCTGCAAATATGAGAGAACCAAACTCAGTTTACCTTTGTTTGTTTTTTTCAACAGTTTAAAGAGTTTATGTTCCAATACATTAAATTATCTTACATGTGTGATGGCAGAAAATGTTCTGGGTCGATTCTGACTTCTATGTTCTGCTTCACTGCCTCTTTGTAGATGGGAATATTCTTAATAAGTGCAGCCTGTCTTTCAATAAAACAAATAAGCATAGCACTATTAACTACACTAAATGTAACAAAACTCCTGTTATGCTTTGTGCTTTCAGAAATAACCTTCTATAATATACAACAGTATTGTCTGCAGAACATCACCTTAACCATTTCTACATCCTGCTGTCTGCAGCGAATGGTCACTTTAGGTTCCAGCAACTGATAGAATCCCTGGGAAGTGAAAAAGCACAAACTTAGAAAACAGTGACCCAACTAACCAATCAATAGGCCTGTGTCATAAACTACATTTACATGCACTTCAGAAACCTGGTTACTGGAAATCCACATACACATCCATGGATCACAGATTTTAACAGTGTAGAGACAGAACAAACTATATATATATATATATATGCCAATTACAGAGACTAATAATATTAGTCTAATATTATATTATCATATATATTATCTCTTGT
>OMLM01016581.1:7041-23248 GCA_900302695.1 Helostoma temminkii | reverse complement strand
AAACATTTGTAGGAATTCAGTTTTGTAAAGTATAAGCAGGTTTTTTCAGCACAGCGTGGAGTATTTGAATATGTTTGCTGCACTGAAAATTTAGGCTACATATTCAACACTGTTACCACTGTTGCCTTGTTACTAAAAGGCTCTATATGTGTCATATCTGGCAACCTGTCCAGGGTGTACCCTGCCTCTTGCCCAGTGGCCTAACCAGTTTTCCTGTTAAGGAAAAGTGGTTAGGATAACCTTTAGAGCAGGTGGTGGAGAGGAGGATGTTGCACAAACTGCTAAACATCATGGAGAACAGCTCACATCCTCTCCACAGCCAGACTTCTTCAGCTCCGCTGTGACAAGGAAAGGTACAGGAAGTCATCTGTGCAAACAGCCATCAGCCTGTACAATAACTCATAGTCAGAGTCTACTACAGCCTGCTACAGTTTAACTATATTAACACTTTCAGGTTATATATATATATATATATATATATATATGCAACTGTTCCTGCCTAACCACTGCTGATTAGCTGGATCAGCTGTAAGCACAATGGAGATGCAGATGACGCCCCCTTTAATGTGACATTAAAAAAGTAAACTTATTGCCTTCTTGCAGATTTATAAATGTTGTTTTACCTAAAGTTGTAGTTATGGTTTAAATATTTTGCATACCACTGGAGAATAAAGCTCACCAGTTAACACTGCTCAAGGCCTGAACACAAGCACAAAAAATATTATAATAGTAAAAGCAGAAACAAGCAGGAAAAAAGACTTATACATTCATCCTAGTGCATGCTGCCACGGATTCACATGACTGAGCCTCAGCCAGTCAAACACAGTGATAATGGTTTGGACTGTGAACTCTTCTAGGCTTTCTTTAAAGCACAAACAAGATAACTTTATCCAGAATCACCAAAACTATCTTTAAACGCCAAGCTAGCTGGATGGTAATTAATTGCATATATTTTAGCCTCTGCATGCCAGCCTGGATTTTTAAGTCATTTTGAGGAATATTTAGTAATCTGCCTGCGCAGTAAGAAAAACAGCGACTATATCACGGTGCTTTTGCAGTTATTATGCTCCCTAGCGTCCATTACCATGAACTCAGCTTCTAAACTAAAAGTCATTCCCCTACTCCGAACCAGACGGTGGCAGCAAACCTCCGAGCAGTCCACATGGACCAGTCAGGAGTGTGGAGTCCAGTCCGGAGTTTGAGGCTCTCTCGGCGTTTCTCAGGTTTCACTTTGGAGCGTGCTCTGCCCTGTCGGCTTTGTGTTGTCAGGCAGAAAGACACACCAGGCGGGGTGGTGTGCGTCCCGACAGACTGGCAAGCAGCGCCGAGCAGAATTGGATAAAATCTTCCAAATTTAACGCATTCCGTTGTCTGTTCAGAAGTAGTCATCTCTTATTGATCGTTTTGCAACAATGTCGGTGGGAGTAGAGTCTGGATTTTCTAGTGAGGAGGTCTTAAACAGCCGCTTCCCTCTCCATCGGGCATGCAGGGATGGAGATGTCGGTGCCTTGTGCTCCCTCCTTCAGTGCACCTCAAACCCGGCTGACCTCACCGTGGAGGACACTTTCTACGGTTGGACGCCCATACACTGGGCCGCCCATTTCGGAAAGGTAACATTAGTGCACTAGCTGGGCGTTGAATTGACCGAGTGTCTCCTAATGAATATTTCGGTGTAACAGTGTCCAAAAAGAGCGTCCTCGCTCTCCGACATGATCCCCGTCTCGGCCATTTCCTGATGTTTGCCTTAACGTTAGCTGTTCGCCGATGAGACTAAAAAACAGACAATAGACTGTTGACGCTAAATTCCCGCCGCTCTTTATCTAACAGATTTAGTTTGCTAAACCCACTTGTGTGCATTAGCAGCGTTAACCGTGTTTTATGTGCGCGGTGTAACGTTATAAAGGTGAAAAATTATTTTGCGAGCAGAAGTCTTGGCTTGAGCGGGAAAATATTAGCTAACATTATTGGCCGTTAACGTTAGTTAGTTAGCCGAGACGTTGACGTATAAAGAGAGAAAAAGAAACGTTAAGCAGTTAGCTTAATTAGCTGTTGCTACCCATTGTAATCTTAACTTTCTGGTATTGGCTTTCTAAAGATTATTTTTTTAATGATTATTAATCAGTCAATATATATACATAAATGTTTTGTGCAACATTTCCCTAAAGCTCTTTGTTAAAAGCGTAACTTAGCTGCCCGACAGTAACTTCCTAGGACCTTTCAACGGTAATGACTCATTTCTAGCTGTTTATTGACGGGTAGTAAACACGCACACACATATCCTGTTATTACTTTTACACTAACTAGCGTTAGCTACACCTTCGTAAGGGCAGGCCTGCAATTAAAGAAGAATTGGTTGCGAAACAACAGTCTGATTGTTTTCTGCCAAGTGTGGTCCTACTGGCCCACATTTGTCTATAGCTTTCCCAGTGTCTTTCCAAACAATGAATAAGTCACTAACACGCTTTGCCCTTGTCTCTTTACAGCTGGAGTGCGTGATGCACCTGGTTCAGGTGGGCTGTGGTGTGAATTCAGTGACCTCCAGGTTTGCACAGACGCCCACTCACATTGCTGCATTTGGGGGCCACCCTCAGTGTTTGTTATGGCTACTCCAAGCTGGTGCAGATATTAACAGACAGGTACGGCATCAGATGCACACCTAACACACTATACACCAGACATTTTAGCAGTTCAGTTTGTTGCTTTGCACTTACTTAGCAAACAAGTCAAGTAAGTTCACAGGAATTTTCCTATTTTGCATTTCCTGGAGAGACTCATTTAAACATGATTTTACCATAATCAGTTATTTTAGGATCTGTTTAGGCACAGGTGTCATGCCTGTGTAGTGTGTACCCTGTAGAAAGAGCAGAACATTGTGAGCGGTTGAGCTCAAACTGATCCCATCACTGAGGATCACTGTAACGTGAGGCCACAACCCTGGAAGTATACTGGTGCTACTTAATCTTTTCTTATATACACATTATGTGCATCAGTTGGAATTTGCAAATCACGGAGGAATTGCTGTGACTTGCCGTTATCTTTTTTTTAGTCGTCACGCTTTCATATCATTCAAAGTACAGAGTAAGGCTCCAGGGTTAGTTTTTATGCTCCACTGCACTGCTGAGAGAAATCAGATTAGTAGGTCATGATGACATAACATGTTGTATCATCATGAACCGCATAATTAAGAATCGGTTTTAAATTTGCTCTTTTGAATTAAACACCAGGAGAAATGGCAGGATTTGTGACTTCCCCTCTCTGCCATGTATGGTATTTTGACCTTGATGTTAAGCAGGGACAGAGCATAGTATTTAAGCTCAATCCACATTTCATTGTGATTGGAAGTGTTTTTTGTTCCTCTCTTGCTTCTGTAGTTTTACAAAAATGAAACTGTAAGTGTGTGTAATACAGTCTGGGTGAAAAGTTCAGGCAAAGATTTACACTGTTATAATACTCGGAGTCTGTTTTGAAGTGTAAAAGAAAGTAGTAATAAATATTGATAATATTTTACTGGGTATACACTTACTGGTTGGAATAGTCAGAAAGTTCTGTGTGTTTAAGGTTGTAGTGGGTAGTGGTGTGCATTACATCAAGAGGTGGCTCTAATGTTTTGGCCACTGCTTCATATCAAATAGGGTGGTCATTAGAAACATCTCTTACTATAATACTATAGTACTACTTCTTTTTTGGGAAAATAAAAAAGAAGAGAAATGACAAACAAATAATTGTAGTATTTACAGCAATGATCTATTTGTGTGTGTGTGTGTAACTGCAGTCTTTTGTCATCACTCAGGACTATGTGGGTGAGACGCCCATCCACAAGGCTGCTCGTGCGGGCAGTCTGGAATGTATCAATGCTCTCTTGATTCAGGGAGCAAAAGCTGAGTAAGTCCTGTGATTAGCCCTGTGTCCTTATTTCTATTTCTCTGTACTATCCAACATCTCAGTTGCACCTTTACAAGGGATCACCACCAAACTCAATTATAATTTTACATATTTATATACAGATTTCATAGTGAAATTCATAGGAAAGTCAGAATTTGCAAATACACTTTACAGATAAATAAGATAAGCATTTGACCAAGAATAAACAAATGTAAAACTAATTAATAATAATTAGTAATTTGGGTCACTTGTGTTTAATGGATGCAATGGTTTCCTTCCTATAAAGAATTTAAACTGGATGCTTTTTTTTTTTACTGTAAATAACACTGGTGATATTGTCCATACATACTTACAACACTTAAAACACCATTGTCCTGCTACAGTGTGTTCATTCTCGTGGTAGAATTGTTCACCAGATAATTGTAAACAAATTACATGTTTCAAATAATTATAAGGATGCAGTTTGTGAAATAACATAAGTATTCTTTATACTTCTCTATACTTCTTGGTTGACTAAATTGTGAAGTATTGTTACAAGACAGAAACACATAATAAACATCATGTTGTAGTCAGTGTACAATACATAATAAACTTTATTCATTACCACTTTTTAAAACCTAGTTGTTTGAATCAGCATTAAAACATTACAAAATGGTAGTGAGGCAGAAAACAATTAATCAAATAATAACAAAAATGGAATATAGCAGCCAACAATAATACTAAAAAAGACGTAAATAAGTAAGTGTACTTTTATTAACATAAAAAAAACCTGTTTTTAAAAGAGCTTTAATAACTCCAGCTCAAAACAGTTTGTGATATGTGTAGTTAAATATTAAAAAAATTGGTGGTGTTCCCTTGAAAATGTGGCATATTTGGTTAATCCTTGAAATTGTTGTTTATCTTTGCAACAATTCACATTAAGTTGCCCTCTGTTTGTAATAAACTACGACATATTGCATTTCATTCAGTAAACTATTTGATTTTACTGCTTTGATATGAGGAAGAGTTAAATGTTAGATAATGAGGCTGATAATTAACTTGGTTCATTGCCTTTGCTCTTAACAAACTGCTTTTAAAATCTGGTTTATTATTATACATTTATGAGGACAACTTAATGTAAGAGTTGATAAACTGTTCTAGCCTATTAGACCATATTGCATGATCTCTGTTAAATCCAAAGTGTGGTTTTCTTTAACATTTGTTTTGTTTAGTGTCTTACATAGCCAGCTTGACAAGATGGCTAAATGCACATTGCCTCTTTTCTAAAACAATTTTTACTGCCAGGAATAAAAGAGCATATCTCTGTAGCATAGAATGAAACTGCATCATCCGACTTATTAATCACAAAACATTTAGCTCCACATTTTAGGAAATTTGAAAAAAAATTTTCTTTGCAAATTGACCTAAAGAATACAAATCATTGTGTTTGTAAAAGACAAGTAAAACGAAATAGTGACATAAAATGAATAACATGAATTTCTAGATAATAAATGTTACTTGATTTATTTGAAGGGTGACCTGGACTGATTTAAGAGAAGCCCAGCCCACCTCACTGGTAGGAAGTATAGGAAGTAGATATGCGATCAACCAAAGCTGTAATGTTTAGCCACACCTTTAAAGTTGGCAGCTGCTTGTATGCTCAGTCTGGATTATTCCATTTATAGAAAACACTTTGTTATTGTTGGTGCCACTGAAGCTTGAACAACAGCACACCCAAATGTACCTTGACATATAATGGCTTATAAGTCACACAACTCAAGGAACTAAGCATTTAATTTACTTACTGCTACAGTCATATTATACATGTGTGTAATTGTACTCCACCATAGTTTAATAAATTAGTTTACGTTTGGTTTAGTTAGGTATTAAAGTGTTTATAATTAGTTTAGATGGCAAACTGACCACTTTTTCCTTTCTAGCTAAATTATTAATATTTTACTTGCAGTTTCATTGTGTGCAACAAGGTTTATGCCTTTTTGATACCACTGAAGTACGAAACTCCCAAAGCAGCCATGTAGTTTACAGATGTATAATTTATTGTGTAGATGTAGTGTGTTTTCATGCTGTCAGCAGAGAAACTGACCATTTTTGTGTCTAAAATAAATCTGAGCACAATGGAAACATTAATCAGAAATACTGTAGTGAAATAATGGCTGAACATATTTGTTATATTTGTTTAGACAGAATTAAATACATTCAGATACTAGTAATTTATTGGATCTGTAGTTTCTTCTGGCTTCAGAAGTAAATGTGAACAATGCTAACAACACTTGTAAAGACTGAAACACAAATGTGCAAAGTATATCTCATTGTGCAGAGAAAAGGACACTAGCTTAAATTGAATAGGAGGAATACATTTCTTATTATAAGCAGCTGATCCTGACTTTGTTGATGTTTAATTTTACAATCAGTTCATTTGGTTTTTACTATTAATTTTATTATAATTTAGCTTAAGATGTTTTAAGATGTGAAACACCTGGTTGCTTTGGTGATTAAGTCAAATTAAATTATTTGGACTGTTTACATGATGTAATGTGCATTTGGTTATCAGTTGATGAGTAATATTTATGATGTAAATATGTGATTTTTTTCCCTGCAGATTACAGATATTGTATTTAGTTTAGTTTATTATGAAGTTATGTTTTCCATTATTACTTAGATATGTAGTGAGGCACAACTGGGAGGGAAACCAAGGCACATGAGAGAGAATGAGGCTCATGACAGAATAACGTTTTAGTGTCAAATATGTGTGTCCAGTAACAGTAAGTACCAGTATCTTTTCACTTATTAATACACAAACTAATACACTGCATAACTATATGAATAAATGGTCTAGAGCAAAGTTTCCACACAAATCTTAAAGCCAATTGATCCCTGTTTATTTGCCTTTAAAATTAAAAACCAATGAATGTACATACATATACTGTAAGATACTAAAGTAAACTTAAATGCTGAAGATAATAAACAGTGTAGAAAGCTGCTGTTTGGGTTGTTAATGTTATTGCCATGACATACAAGATGGTTACTCCCTTAGCTTTACTGGAACAAAATTAATATGGTAAAACATAGGTTTCTTAAATTTCTACATACATAATGTTGAATACATACTCTTGTTAGAAAAGTTAAATACATAAGTACACAATTTAATATCTGTTTAAAATTCCATAATTTAGCCATTACTAATGATCTGTTACAACCCTATTTTATTATAGCATTATAGAACACAAGCAAACTATATAAAATATTTTCCTGTCTATACACCGTAATAAATAATAAATACAATTTCACAAGTATGACAGCATATAGACTAGATTTAAGATGTTTAGATACAGATTTAAACCATCACACAGTTTACAGCTTTGATTAAGTTGTTGCAAAACTAAATAATTTTATTAAAAATATAGCTCTTGTCTGTTCTTTTGACTATTTTGAATATTGTCCACCAGGCTTAACATTTCTAATTGATCGTATAATAAACTATTATATCATATTTGCAAAAACATTATATTAATAACAGTATTGTACTTTTTTCTTACTTCATCTCAGGATGTGTCCAAATGTCTTCTTTTTTAGTTTTCTCTTTCAAGGAAACTTGAACATCAACTTCACTTTCTGTCCTTTCAGTCCTTTATGATTTGGCTGGATATCTATGACTTTAGAAATAGATACTTTTGATGGATTCCTTTTCAGCTAACTACTCACCTTGTTCACATCATTTTCGAGCATTCTTGAGTAGCAGGCCGATGTCTTCAGATGTTCATGCTCAAACACTTCGCCTAATATCACCGCAAATCTTTTGATGCTCTTGAACACATCTCATGTATCTTCATGACAGTTAATGGTCTGTCATTAGTTGGCATTCTTAAAAGGCATGTTTCAAATACATTTATGTCCACTTTACTTCCAGGATCTTTTCTGCCTTTCACTGCACTGCTTTTGTGGGAAAAGAAAAGAGCAGAGGTGGAGATTCAGCAGTTGGGAGAAACCACAGTAAATTGATTCATCTATGATTCATTAGGCAGAACACCACATCAGAGATCTGTGTCACCATCTGCCTATGCCAATGATTCAACACACACAGTCGGCCGAGCAGCTGCTGATAGAGACTGGATGTGTTTCTGGACACACCACTTCTGGCCCAACTACCTCTGATGAATGTTTTGAAATATTTTGATGAATTTCATATTATTAGTATGAAGAAAAGCCTTCACTCTCTCTTCTTACGTCTTTTTACATTTTCATAAACACTGACTGTGCAGAATTGTATAAGGCCAGCTTGGAGTTTTCTCACTGTGCCAATGGATGCTTGAAAACCAGTGGATGAGATCTTCTATGAACTACATTTCCCTGATTCCTATTCCGTTTTTATCTACATCCACACACAAGAATTTGTTTTCTTGTATATTCCCTGGTTTTAGACGTTGTGGTATTGTCATTGAAAGACAGAAGAGTGAAATTCTTTCCACTGGGACATCTAAAATGTCTTGTTTTGGTAAAACTGGTACAGTCTCACCTTTCTATGTAATTCAGTCTAGACAGGATTCTCATGTTGAAACCAAACAAACAACGAGCTTTGTCTGTGGTCTATAAATTAAATCTGCATCAACCTTGCATAAATAAAATGAAAATAAAAAACAAAAACAAACAACTGGTGGAACAAAATGAGCCCAGCTTCATGCTGTGTAGTTTATATAAATAGCTCATAAATAATGATAATAATAATAATGTCATTGTGTCTATATAATGTTCTAACAATTTTCAAAGTGCCTACATCTTAAAGTAGTTGGATAAAAACAATTAGATATTAAGCCTTTAAAATGACCTTTTTGCAATTTCCACAGATAAGCTCAAATGTTGTTTTAAAATCTTTAAAATCTTTTCTTATCCTTTAAATTTTTACTATTTGTCATGAGCCTCAAAGTGTTAAGGTGGGTCATTAGCAAGCTTACAGCATAGAGGCTGCCAGTGCCGAGAGAAGTGCAGAGACAGATGCTTAGGGCAGCTGAGTAAGATGGGTTAGATGTTCATAGATACTATTAACTGTTTGATGCTAACACTCATCCTGTTGCAATGGTTATTTAATGTCATTTCACTGTACTAAGCATTTTATTTTACAGACAAATGTTTTATTTTGAATGTCACAGTATTAACCCTATACAATATCATAGTCTGTTTTGACATCTAATCTTTGTCACCTTTTCCCTTATGAAAGTGACAATAAGTTACAGAAAAAAGTTTTCTATACTGTTAACAGAACCAGAACCGTACGTCTTAATGTTTTGCAGCCATTGAATTGGAAATGACTTGGTTTTTTCAAGTAATCCTAGAAAGGGGGAGAATAGACACTGCTGAGTCTGCCCCGTTCCCTGGGATAGCCGCACTGTTGTGGCATTGAGTGTTCTCACTATCGCTTCCTATCTACACACTGGCAAACTGTTGAGGTATTTCTTGCGGTGATTGGTTTTAATGCTAGGTTTTTATAAATCACAAATGAAGTTTTAGACCTGCATGCTTTGCTTATTATCCATAATTGTTCCTGTATCTAGTCCTTTGTTTTTATTTTATTATTTGCTTTTGATTTTGTGAACTAACCATAGGAGCCCTTTATATGGACAGGTTTAATCACGTGAGTCCCATGTCAACATTGCAGCATGATAATAGGCTGCCTCTGGAAGGTTAGATGATAGATAGAGAAGATGCATATTGTGTGCTTAGGACGGAAAAGCAAAGCATACCAGGCATTTACAAAGAATTAACGCTTCCTTTTCAAATTTTCATGCAAAGTCTGGATTTATTAGTGTGCATGCTTATCCATTTCAGTGCATACTGTGTAGATGTCAAGTCTCACTGAAGGAATAATTATAAAGGGATTATTGCCTTTCAGTTACGCAGGGGATCATCTTATAATTCAGTTTAAGAAAGGTCAAAGAACAGATTAAGATTACAGAATAAATGAATGGTGAAGCTACAGAATAAAATTAAAATTATGGAGAGACTTCAGAATTTATTCAAGAAGTTTGCTGTGAATGTGGAGAAATGTACAACTAAGATTATCTGAAGGCATAGTTTTTTCTGCATCTGCACTTGAAAATCAGCATGGCTGCAATAAGAATCTATAAGTTTAAACAATTGCTGATTTATAAATAAACAAGGTCTTATAATCTCTAAAAATGAGGGGTGGACTTAATATTCACCTGCAGTATCAAATTTCTAAGTGTAGGAAGATTAAGTGAGAACTGGTTGTGGTGGGATTTGATGTGAGGTCAACACACATGTGACTCCTGCACTGTAACCCACAGGATAACACATACAAGTACGTTAAAATGATAATAAATATAGCTGACAAACTGATTAAAAGACACAGTTATTAAGTGAATTCCTGTGTTTTTCTAATCCAATATATTGTGGCTCGAGAATAAAACCTTCTGTTTAGAGAAAGATAGTTTTAAATGACATATTGTTTTAATAACCTGTGATTAAAAACAGCAGCCTGACATATTCCTTAGAGTGAGACCAGTCCATCTGCCTTTATTACAAAATGGTTTCAGTGTAAATTTTTGAAATGATCCTTTGGAAGCGTTAATTTTCGAGGGGACGGGTAAAATGCAACATGTTATTGTGTGATTTTAATTTTTTTGTTTTATAAATCCAATTTTTTATGAAATGTTTTTCATGTTCTCTTTATCTTGAAATGTTTCTTTTTTGGAAAACTGTTTAGATAAAAATGCAGAGAAAGAACTATTGATAAACAAGATGAATGACCAAACAGTGTACTTTCAAAAATGTCTCATTGTATGGAAGTCAAGGTCACTTAGGTTTAGCAACTTCAATAGTTAATAATTAAAATGGAGATGGGAAAAATGTATAGCATATAGCAAAGTATGCAGCTTTATTCACTGCAAATGGGCATTACATATTATATACTGCATTTCTGTGTATATGAAATTGCCTACAGGTGGAAATGTTTGTTCTTTTCATGACATTTTAATACTAAGTACAATGTGGACCGAGAGTCCCAGTTCTTTGACAAAGACATAATTGTTTGCTTAGAGAACTCATTTTGCATTGTGATGACATTTAGACACAGAACAAGTACAGTATTGTTTTGTAATTGGCCAATGGGAATAAAATCCCATCATTAAGGTAACAGGCATCTTTTGGTTGGTTGAAGATCTGACTAAAGAGCATGTAATTTTTACAGCAGTAGGAGATAATTCATAGTTTTGAATCTGGCAATCTGTTTTTAAGTTAATAATTCTGAAGTGTAAGAACAACATAAAGATGAAATGGTTTATATTAATGCAGTATTATTAAAATGCATTGAAAAGACTGGTCACTCTTTCATTGTTTAGTGACACTGTCCCCATACACTAGTACCATGTACACTACACTGTTTGTTCATTCATTATTGGTCTCATAAAATATTGTCATACCTGCTGCAACTGGATATGATTAACACAGCTGTACATGGTGAACAGACATAACCTCAGTTATGAGTGGTTGTACAGAAGCTTCTTATATTACAATAGTATGTGCTTTTTTTCTTTTTTCTATTCATTGTTCATCTTGAAACAGGTTCAAGACTTCATTCCAAGAGAAGACCTGGCATTCCTGATGTGTGAAGGCTACAGTTTGGTCTTGTCTCATTCATCCCACTAACTCTTCTAACTCTCTGTGGTGTTTCCCTTGAACATACACCTCTATTACATCCAGGCTTCCTTTGGCTCAAGCTTCTGAATCTTGAATCGCTTTTGAAAGAATCCAGTCTTGCTTTGACAGGCTCTTGCATCTCTTTCGAAGAACACACCTTGTTTTCCATTAGAGCTCTTACACACAACTTCTGTATGTACATTGTACTTCCATACTGGTGCTCTCCAGTCTACCTTTATGCAGTGCCGCTTGGCAAATGTCAGCACCATTATGTGGATGTTTTATGCGTCACTGCAGAACTCATTGAGCAGCAGGTGCAAATGCAAGATGACTTGTGACTTGAGCCTTTGCAAAATCCTCCTTGATGTCAAACTACATCGTCTACACATATGGATGAGTCTTTGGATTCAGTGGATCCCTTGAGACAAATAACTTAATCACCCAGTAAAGGTAGATGCCTTCAGATGTCTTAATCATGTCCTTTTGCAGCAGACATGTATCCCTAATTATTTGGAAGTCTTTCAAGATCTAAGTTCTTTGGAGGGTAAAAATGATCCAAAAGGGATCAGTCGTCATCCCTCATGAAGATGACGAAGAGGATGTGAGAGGGTAGAGCAGCACAGGCTATTTTTATACATCTGTATGTCTGTCTGTGTGTGCGAATGCTTGCGGAATGAGTGTGTATGTGTGTTTCTGTTTGTGTGCGCCTGGGTGTGTCTATTTTGTTTGTGTTTTTGTTTGTTTGCTTGTGCTTTTGTTTGTTTTTAACACTCTCTCTTTTTGTTGTGCAGTATGAGGAATGCCAGTGGGCTGACTGCTGCTGACCTGGCCCATGCCCAGGGATTCCAACAGTGCGCTGAGATTCTCTCCAATGCCCAGAACTTCCAACAAAACATGGCTCAGTCTCATAATGGGGCTTTTATAAATGGCATGACCCAGAATGGGGGCCACCGTCACCCCACTATCCAGGGACGCAGCTTCTTGAATGGTGTGCCCAACAGAAAGAGGTCATTTGATGGCATGGAGGCAAACCCAGTAAAGAAGGCTAGACCCAATGGTAGGTTGCTAAGCTAATTCATGTGAACTTCTGAATTTTTTTGGTTAAACAATCTCATGTTTCTCTGAAAGTAAAATGACAACAAAGCATTCAAGCTTGAACATGTGGAGAATGTATGTAAAGAAAATCCTGTCTGTGCATATCTCAGAGTTTCGCTAAAGACCTCTCTTTATAACTTATTTTTTGTTCATGTAATTTTGTCACTATGATTTTTTTTAATTGTGTTTTTGGGGATTGCAAGCAAAAGTTATCAACCATGGCTACTTAAAAAAGGGAATATGGATAAAAGGGAAATTTGGAATTTTAACAGCCAATGGTGTGCAATGTTTTTTGTAACTGTATAAACAACTGTAATCATTTATTTTAAGAAACCCCTCCTCTGTTGCATAGTTTTCTTCACATTGGTCCGCTATACTATGTTTATTTTCGTAGGTCTGGACATGCCACCAGAATTGCTGAATGGGAACGGGCCACTGGGTGGTGCTGCAGAGGTGCAGATGGAGAGCATGAATATGGATTTGGCGGCAACTGTAACCTCAGGTGGGCCAGGACCCTTTGCATTTGGGCTGAATGGGTTTGCACCACTTCAAGGGCCAGGGCCCATGGATCAGTGTGAGAACCAGCCAAGAGAGCAGAGGTCAAGCCCTGCAACTAAAGAGCTGGAGGTCATCACTGTGGCATCAATGCAGACCCCTTGTCGCTGCACCAACTCTTATGCCTACCTGTAGAGAGCTTGTGTTGTGACATAGTTTTCACATTTGTCCAGTCTATCTTTTTGGGATCGCCTGGTAATGGTTTTTGCATAATACATGCATAACGGACTATATTTGTTTTAATCTGGTTGTAAGCTACGCTAGAAAGATTTATAGTAGCGTGTGTGCGTGTGCTGTATTTTCTACTTTTACATGTAGCTGGTTATAATCTAATGGATAAAAGTATTACGTTTTTTTAAGCTTTATTATACACTTATATTTGATTCATCCGTCCTGTTATACAGATAATTGTTTAATCATTATTTTTCAGTTTATAATGTTGTGTTTTGCACAATTATACCTTGAATAACACAAAATAATTGACATTCCCTTCATATTGGCTTTATAGAAAAGGCCTCTCAACTAATAGATAATCCTGTATGAAAACAGGCAGTGTTAATGAAGATGTTTTCATTTCATCAGTGAATTTCTTCAAATAATTAATAACAGATTTGGCTTATTTACTTTCAGTTAGAATGGCTAAAGCTGTTATGTTTTCATGCAGCAGATTAAGAAAACTGTTTCTTTACGGTTTCATTAAGAGGAATTGCTGAGAGCAGCATTAAGATACATATGAAATGTCAAAATCTTGATTGGATGGTTGTGTTTAGGAATATGTTTGCATCTAGTCATATTTTAAAAATCACATCAAGTATTTCTTGAGCTGATTTAAAACTATGTTCAATTAATTCAGTTGAAGACACTTGTCTAAAGGTTGGTGGGTGCCTATGCACTGTTTAATAAACCTTGAAGAACTCTCCTGCCATTTTATATTAAGGAATCACCTATATGCCAAAGCATATCCCAACATGAATGTAGCTCATAAAGAATAAACAATTCACTGTGCAGCTTTTTTTTATAGTTTGTAGATGCCATATATTAATTTTGGCTGTATGCTTTATTGATTCTCAAGTATGGTGAGTATTTACTGTGTGCGTGTTTGCAATGTTTTTAAGCAGCTAGCAGGCCTTGCACATTTGTATGTTGCATACTGTAAAACCAAGTCTGATTTTGAAATTGGAGTTTGGCTGTTTTACAATTAGGGGTTATGAATAAACAGTACTGCTCAAGAAAGTTTGCATGAATCTCTGCACTTTGCAAAATGCCTTATTTCTTGAGCCGTATTGAATCGTTAAAACAAGAATTTAATGCACATTATTCTTAACATTTATCAGTACTGGTAAGGGATTTTCTTTCTGTATTTTATAGTACACTTTCATGTTTAAGGTGGTGTCTGTTTATACTGTTCTACTTGCCAGAAGGTTTGAGTGTATAGTCTGACTTTGGAGCATTCGGCGCTTAGTACTGAGCAGGTTTAGCTGTGTACTTGTGTGAAATCATTAAATGTTGAGAAATTTTATAAATCTGGTTGTGGTGGCCTTTGATTTCTTGATGTAATTTCATCTATCTGTTGAGTGTTGTCCTTATGTCAGTGGATACAGTAATATTGGTAAAATTGAAATTAATTTCACCAAAGTTCTCCAGTTTCAATCAGCCCTGTAATACTAAACTGTATTGATTTAGTCCAGTAGCTCAAATACCACTGTGGAAACAGAACTAGGTCACTGTGTCGTAAAGCACCAACTATTCCAAAGCAACCACCAATCAGGTTTTGACCTACTTGAAACAAGGTCTTAGGTCAGTACTTTTTGGACTACATAAGACTATGTTTTGCAATACTTGATTAACTTAAATACAGAACATGTTTATTTTTCCTACTGTGTTGAAATTAAGTCAATGACTGTTAAAGGTGTTTTGTAGCTAGCTGCTCATAATAAGTGGTATTTCAGTATTTGTGCAAAATAACTTTTCTTTAGGCGCCTCTTGGTAAATAAAAGAAATATGGTAACAACTGTATTTATATAAATTTGGACTTTCTTTAATTTCCAGTGGCAGGTGAGGGAGACAGTGAGGATGTTTCCTCAAGTCGTCACATTCAACCACAGCTTCCATTTGGATGTGACCCAGCAACAGAAATGCTCCACATCTACAGTGGCTCACCTGAGATCAACAGCACTGCAGGCAGCCAGCTGGAACACCAGAGGACTGTGAAAGCGGAGCAGTTTTATGACCATGCCCTCTTCACCACCATGCTGCTTTACCATGGGTCCTAAAGTACCAAACACAGGCTGACAGGCTGTTCTTCTTATCTAACTGTCATGTAAGACTAAACAAGCATTATTTTGCCTTAAAGCCACTGAGTGGTCCATTTTTTTTCACTGAAATTTGGTTGTTGTAAAGGACAGGCCAAACTGACAAGGTCTGTTAAGGAGTGGATTTTTGTTTGTATTATAAAAGTTAATTTTTAAAATAGCCTTGTTCTAATATACACTAAAGCAAGCATCAGTAAAGCACTGCCAATAAATCTTTGTCAAAAAGATGTATAACAATGCAAGTACATGTCATGTTATTCAATAAGTAAACCACGTTTTGCATTAAGTAAAGTCTGACCATTCGATTTATTTTTTGACTGCTTCTGGCTGATCTGTAGACAACTTGTGAAAAATGTACCCTGGCAATGATAACTTGTTGGGCACTGACTGCATGCAAAACGGGTACAACGATACTTCCATGTATTTGGGTCCATGTTATACTATGTTATTGTATGGCTCAGTATGCACATATGACCCAGCTGCATTAATCTAAGTGTGGACGTTTTATCCAGAATACTGCTGTAGATGGAGCCAAAGAGGTTACACCAGCACCGCCTCACGTGTAGGGGCCCAGCTGTGGTGTACTGTGCCCCAGTCGCTTGTCACGGGGAGCAACCTTCGTCTTTGCAGACGTCTCTGCACAAACAACGACGTCACTGTTAACACGCCCAGTATGAGACGGGACCCTCAGCGAGGCGCGGGTGGGGGGCAAA
>OMLM01016580.1:0-12500 GCA_900302695.1 Helostoma temminkii | reverse complement strand
CCACAGCAGAGAGTCTGTGGTGGATCGGAGGCTCCAGCTGATCTTCCCACACTTTCTCCTGCTTCTCTTCTGTGTCGGAGCTGCAGCGCTCTGGATGTTTTCCCTCCCGGCCGACTGCCAGAGGCCTCGCAGGAGCAGAAATGAGGCGTGCAGCCAGCTGAGCACTTTGGGAGCAGCACTGAGAGCCAGGCGCTGGTCATAATGCTGTGAATTATTAACGCTGCAGAAACACAGCGAGCTGCAGCGGAGTTATCAGATTCAGGTCTGAGCTGGAGCTGCACTCACATACTCAACATTTATTCACCCGTTCAGCTCTGTTAGTTCTGGAAAAGCACCAAACACGTTCCAACACACAGGGAACATAGGTTGTTTATTCAGTCTCAGTCCAGAACTAAAGAAGGAAAATTAGGGAATGAAACCGATTTTCATCAAAACTTCACTCACTAGTCACAAAGTGCAGCTCGTCACTAAACAGTCGAGGAGCTTTCAACCATGGTCAAGCTCACGTGTGTAGATTTAAACAATCATTTCATAAACACAGTTCTAGACCTTTTATTTTGTTCAAACAAAGTCTGTTGGAAGTTGGCCTCTGAGCTTCTCCTCTGTCTCTGCAGCAGCAGAAAGATCAGAGCCCAGCTCTGAGTACCCCACCCAACTCCACTCATCATCTCAGTGTCCTCCTGACAGGCACACTGACCAGCCACAGTCACACCTCCAGAGGACACCGCCTTTCAGCTCAGAGGTCCCAGGATGGACGATCCGCTCTCTGCTCGTACACCGGCCTCATTCCCAGTATTCAGACCTGCTGAAGCTGCCTGACTCTTCTGGAGGTTCCAGTGGAAAACTCAGACACGCTGAAAGTGTCAGAGAGAAGCTCTGGATAACAGTGTAAAGAGTAAATGTGTTTCATTTTGATGTCTCCACACAGCCCTGGCTGGAGGCGTCACCTGTCCAGGTTCTGTTATTGTCCATTCCTCAGGACACCTTAAGACAGTCTCTTTAAATCTGGCACATTTGGACTCGGGTATGAACTCATAAGATGTTGTAGATCAAATGTCAAGGTCAGCGTGACCTCATGCACATCCCAGTCTTGTCAACACTACAAACCTTGGAGGGAACTTCTATACATTTGACACGGTCGGAGCAGGCGAACAACTGCAAACTGTCACATCATCTTTTCTGCTGTTAATAAAACCTCAAGCCAGAGTGAGAACGATTTCCGTCTGGGATTATTAAAGCTTTTTGAATGTTGAAGCTGCTGTAAAGTGACTGATAAACATCTTTTCTTTAGTTCTCACCTCATCCTTGATGAGATTCCCGTGGAGGTGATGAAGGACTCAGTCTGATGAGCAGGTTCTGAATGAACCTGTGTGTTTTCACTTCCTGTGGAGGAGGAACAGGAAGTGTATTAAAGCTCCACCTGAGGCGCTTTTATCCAGCGCTGCCTCCTCTATACGTGTCTGTGTTTGTCTCTGTTCTGCCATAAATGTGGAATTCGGCCCTTTACTGGAGAAGCTGCAGATGTTGAGCTGCGACTGTTTACATCCACGAACCCTGACACCGTATCAATAAGACGTCAAACAGTGTTGTCAGGGACAGTAAAGCTGCTGTAAACAGGAAGAAGAGTCTCAGTTAATGTTAACACGCTGAGTGGAAGACTTCCTATTGTGTTGTTGTTGGACTTTTTTCACTGTTTAAGGAACTTTTTATGGTTTCGTGCCCCAACAGCATCAACACAACTGTGCTCATTTCACCGTGGATGTAATAAAGCTCACATGGTTCAGAGCTCAGAGCGGTTTGTGTCTCAGCGAGGGTCCATCCTCTGAGGAGCAGGATATTCCTGTGGGTCTGCAGCTGCCGATCTCCTGTGAATGATTCAGGTGGTGGTGAGATTGTGTCTTTATCCAGTAGCAGATGTGTTTAAGGAAACAGTCTTGTTTCTGTCACGAGGAGGCATTCAGGGGCGTCACAGTGGGTCAGCATCTGCAGCTTCTTCTGGAAACTTCTTCTGATGGAACTTCAAACTGGAAAATGAGTAAAATGGAAAGAAAAGAGCTGTGTTCAAGTCTTCACTGGTCTCTATTACTCAGACTGGATCCTCTGAGCCATCGTCTATAGTGTTGGACTGGACCCACTGCCGGGTCAGAGGTGAAATAAGGCGACACGTATTCCTTCTTCCTGCCAGTGAGGCCGTGCTTTGCTTGGTTTGGATGTTTCTGGATGTTTGTGTTAATTACGAGCAGCTGGCAGGGAGGAGGCGAATGTGCCGCATGCAGAGCGAGAAACAACGCAAAGCTTCAGACTGTCAGAGCTTCACCTCCAATTATCTGACAGAGAATCAAATGTGCCGTAATTAAGCTTCATAAATCATCACTACGAGGCAGAAAGGAGAAAACAAACTGTAGCTCTGAGCTGTCAAACTGAGAGAGCTCAGATGATGAGACGGAACACGAACAGAAATCTGCTGAGTCTCACAATAAGGTACGAACAAGTCGAGGCGGCAGCAGCTGGGGAGGCGAGAACGAGAGAAACGAGTCCTTGGCACTAAAATAAACCTTCATCAGACGGAGGGTGGACTGAGGCTGACAGCTCTTTTCCTATCAATCTCTTCCTGACTGCAGAAAACAAAGAGCCCCCCCGAACCTCGCTAATGTTCCTCATAGTTTCACACTGACACCATAAATGCCAACCACTGAATAAACAGCCAGATATATTTCCTCTCTTTGTTCCTCTGGCACTGAGGCCTCCCACAATAAATTGCAAATAATTGTGGTATCAGAGAGGATTAAGCTGAGAAAATAAAATCACTGACTGTGAAGCTCGTTCGTCTTCTCGTTTGTTCCACGATACTTTTACTCCATTACTTTTATCTTGCAGCTGCACTTTGCAGAGTCAGGTAAATGAAGGTGTTACTGCAGTTTAGGAGGGAAAACCGCTCAGTGAATGGGTCAGTAATCGCCCAGTGTTAGACTGAGAGAGTCAGTCTGCGTAATGAACACCGTCAGTTTTGGTTCTCTCAGAGTATTTGTCACGATTCCTGCCCCCGTCACCTGTTTATTTCAGTTTATCTTCTTCACTGATTCTTTTTCTCCTTTTCCTTTCACCTGGTCACCTCTTCACATTTCTGACACTGACTCACCCTCACATGTACACACACCCCTGACCTGGCCACACTCCTTCAGTTCTCCCTGGGCACAGTTTCACACACACACACACACACACACACACACACACACACACACACATTCACTTACTCAGGTCAACCTCTTACACCTGCTCTCACTGTTACTCTTCATGCTTTCTGTTAATACTCTCATACCTGATTCCTGGATCTCTCCTTTCGCCACCATCTGTTTTCTGCTCGTTCCTGTTTTTCCAGTTTGCTGTCTCTGCCTGCCACCCAGTTCTTTGACTTTACGCATGCCATACTCCTGCCACTTAGTTCTGGACAACTCCCCGGGTTTAAATTACTTTGTTCTTGTGAATTACAGATTTGGGTTTTAGCTTTCATTTAGATTTATCCAGTTTACTATTTTGTTAGTTTGATAAGAACGTTTTAGTTTTCAGTTTTTGTATTTGTTACCTGTTCTGGTTCTTTATTTCGTGTCACCAGTCTTTTGTTCCTTCTATCTTTTGGACATACCTTCTTTATTTGGTCTGTTAAGCCTCAGTTCAGTTATTATTCCTTTGTCTAGTTTCCCTGTTTATGGTTTCCTTCTTCTGGACTGATTTTGTGTTTAGGACTTCTGCTTTTAATTTTAATTTCATTAAATATCCTATTACTTTACAACCTTTGTTCTGGTTCTGGTGGTTTGCATTCAGGTCCACCATTCTGAAACACATGCGACAGTATTTTGTGAATAAATCTTTTGTGCTTTTACTTTACATTTTTTGTAACACAGTATTTCTACACATCTGCTTCAGATGTTGGTCAGTACTAAATCCTGTGACTGGTTAGAGCGATCCTCGCTCAGTAACTCATTTCTGTGCCACAATGAGATCAGTTCAGACGTCCAGCTTTGGGTAAAAGATCTACTACTGCTCCACTGCTGCTGAGCTCCTTTAGCTTGTTAATGTTTAGCACAGCTTCAGAACAGGAAACGGCAGCGGAGACATAATGACGAAAGTCAGAAGTGCACCTTGGTCTCTGTTGACAGCAGACTCTCAGGAGTTCACACAATAGTCCAGTAAGTTAAAGACATCACTGATCTGTCTTAACATTTAGCAGGTAGCTGACACCTGGTGTCTTCTCGGCAGCAGGAGAAAAGTGCTGGTGTTATCAGTGAGGTAGAGATAACACCCAGCTCCTCCTCAGTAAGGTCCACTGATGGGAATGTGCAGTGACTGGACGCCATCTTAGAGTCCAGCATCCAGCAGTGAGTGTATCCCATGTTTCTGTGCAGATGCACCAGTACACACACCCAGCGGCTCCACGCACCAGCTGACGTTGGGGATTTGAGGTTTCTGGGTGAATCTGGGAGATGCTGAGACAGTCTGGTAAAATTTCCAGTTTCAGATCCATGTGTATTTTTAACTTGATGACAGACCAGGACCATGTTTCAGACTCACATACTGATGATGATCACCACAGAGAAAAAGTTCACTCTTTTTCGTGATGCGGCAGAAGGAATAAATCCAGTTTACAGAGAGCGGACCAGTGGTGAAGTGAAAACCCTTTATGGCTCCTTTTAGTCCATGTGGACCTGAAGCAGCTGAGTCTCCTTTCTATCGGAGAACAAACAGTAAAAGCACCTCCCGACCTAAAGTGCTGCTCAGTCAACTCTGGCTGCTCCGAGTCAATGAAAAGAGCCAGTTAATCTTTAAACACAGGTCAAATAGAAAAAGTGGATAGCCAAATAGAGCAGATAGAAAGATAGGGCTGCTGACACACTCTCCACACAACATGTCAATGAAACCGAAGCACTTTGAGACAGCAAACACACTGAATCAGAAAATAACCACATGTTCTCCTGTGTCTGCAGACACGCAAAGTACACGAGGACGTGGAGTCAAGTCCCAGAGCAGCGAGACGTCTGTGAAGGAGCGAACATGATGGAGACATTCATCTGAAAAGAACTGCACTCATTTTATTTCTTTATGAATTTAAATATATTTTTAATCCAAATGACAAATGTACTTGTTACTCACAGTCTAAATCTCAAGAGCTGCCTTCATCCACCTGAGGAATATCACTAAAATTAGTAATGAATAATTAGTCCATGCATTTGTTACTTCTAGACTGGACTACTGTAATTCCCTCCTAATAGGATGTCCCAGTAGCTCCCTAAAAAGCCTCCAGCTCATCCAAAATGCTGCAGCCAGAGTTCTGACTGGAATTAGTAAGAGAGATCATATTTCTCCTACATTAGCTTCCCTCCATTGGCTCCCTGTAAAATCCAGAATAGAATTCAAAATCCTTCTTCTCACATATAAAGCACTTAATGATCAAGCCCCTTCATATCTTAAAGACCTCATAGTAACATATCATCCCAGCAGAACACTTCGCTCTCAGAGTGCAGGTCTACTTGTGGTTCCCAGAGTTTCCAAATGTAGAATGGGAGGCAGAGCCTTTAGCTATCAAGCTCCTCTACTGTGGAATCAGCTCCCAGTTCATGTTCGGGAAGCAGACACTGTCTCTACTTTTAAGTAACTTTCCTGTTTGATAAAGCTTATAGTCGGAGCTGGTTCAGGTGACTCTGAACCAGCTCTTAGTTATGCTGCTATAGATTCAGACTGCTGGGGGACTTCCCGTCGACACACTGAGCTCCTCCTCTCTTTAATGTTCGGTTGCTGGTCCATCCATCCTGCCCAGTGTTTTGTTGCTTGTTGTTGTTGTTGTTTTGTGACCGGTTGTTGTTTTCTGTCTTTCCTTCCAGTCACATTATGAACATTAAGAGAACCTGCAGTGGGTAACATGCTGAATGCTGCTGGAACAGAAACAGACAACTAACCACAGGTTCTGTGTTTTTAAAGATGTATTCCTTCAGTTCTGATGTGAAGCAGATCCAGGACCACATACTGTATGAAAGTAGACCAGATCTGCTAAACAGAAACCTGATTTGGTTTGTTCACACTGCAGAGAAGAATCTGATCATTTCAGCTGTGACGTGAATGTATCACTGAGTTCACACTGTCACTGTTCTATGCTGAGCAGCAGTTCAGCTGATGTTGGCCTGTGGCGTCTTTGTGAGCTTTCGATTAGATCACCAGAGTCATTACTGTTCCTTTACAAAACAATTACAAGTGACAGTGGAAGTCTGAACCAAATTTCCTTCCAAACCATCCAGCAGAGGTTGAGATGTTTCAGTTTGGACCGACGTGGCCTCCGCAGAGTTGTGCTGGCAGCAGGCGATCCTGCTCATCGTCAGCAGCCTGGGAACCGCTGGACTTTCTCTGGAAACAGACAAAGAGAAAGATAAAAAAGACCCAGTGTGACGTTATTTCTTAAACCTCAGTACGGTTCCGCAGCGGTCCATTAGATCTGAAACGTGACAGTGATTTGTCAGTGGTGAAGCTGAAATGAAAACCAGCTTCCTGGACTGCGTGAGAGGATTATTAACACTGATGTCAGGCCAACCTGTCCTGGACTCACAGAGAGCAGCCAGAGGAAAAAAGAGACGTGGAGAAGTTGTTCCAGCCGCTAACAGGCTAATGTCTTCCATCCGCTGCAGGAGTCTCCGGCCAACATCGGATCCTCCCCCTGTCCAGTAACTGTATAAAAGAGCTGTGTGTCTTTACGACACCTCCTGCCAAAACCACAACATGTCAGTAGATTATCAGCTCAGCTACCATCGCTCCAGTGACACGGGGGGAGAAAAGAACTCATTACTGCAAAGATAGAACAGGAAAGATGGAGGACAGAAGGTTCTGGTTGAGCTCAAACATGGAAACAGTTTTTTGGACTTTTTCACCTTTGACTAAAACAATTCTAAATAAGAACATGTGAACAGAAAATCAGTTTACTGAGAATATTCAGGTTTTAGTGGGAAACACATGTGAAACCAGACGGTGACACACGTTTACAGAACAACACGACTTCATTTCCATGGATCGATTATGAAACCGTCATGTGGTTTGTGGTTGTTCAGTTGGTCTTTGACATATTTTACACCTCGTGCTTCTGCCGTGTTCTGCGTCTCTAAGGATGTTGTCTGTCTGCTGTTGTCTTTGGGGGCGTTTTAGTTTGTGTTGTTTTGTTTTTGGGATGTCTTGCAGGTGAAGACCTGCTGACCTTTTGGACCCTGGACCACATTGATCATGGTTCTGTGTGCACCGTAAGTAGCATAATTAGCTCCGCTATGGAAACAGTGATGGACGTTTGTAGGACTGTTTGTCCTTCACACTGTCAGTTAGATCAGAAGACAAACAGCTAACAAGCAGCTAGCAGCTAGCACAGCCACTTCCTCAGTTCTGAAACAAGCTCAGTAAAAACATGTCCATGCAGCTGGAGGAGTTTAATGTCAGCTTGTTCTTCATCAAACACATTTTCTCTAACCTGCTCTCCAGGATCTAAGGTCTATCCAGTCTGACTAATCTGACGGGCTGGTTTTCCTCCACAGCAGCACGCGATCGCTTAGCGAACACTTCATTATCTGTGGGACAAGTGTGAAATCTGCTAGTGTTGTCATGTCAGCGAAGTTTCAGGCTGTGATCTGCTCATTCTTGCAGCCACGTGTGCAGCTCTGGTCTCAGCAGGTCGTTGGATGGATGAGTCAGCTGCTCTGCATGGCTCCTGTGTGGGCCTCACCACCAGGAACATGCTTTAGGAGCCACACCAAGTTCATGTAAACTCACAGACTAGAGTTGCTGGGCTAACACTTTCCCCCTGCTCCCAGTGTTTGTGCTAAGCTAAGCTAACAGTAAGACCCTGCACACACAGAACAGCTTAAAGAACATAGTTTTTTCTGACAATAACTTGTTCCTTCTACTCCACATTCTGAATCTCTGTCTTTGCTGAGCCCCTTTGCAGTCGGTGAAGTGGAGCCTGATTCTCTGGACACAGAAACCAACTCGACGTCCATCTGACACCAGAGGATTTCACTAAGTGTGACGCTCACAGACCGACTGATTTGAACTCGACCTTCTTCACCCTGGAGCCGCCCACAGTGTCAGGATGATGCATTCACATTTGGATGTTTGCAGGCACATATTTCATGTTGAATCAGTCATATTTCAGTCCGTCACTGTCAGTAACATGTGGAAGTCATCATCTGCCTCTGACTCGCTGCCAGCTGCAGCTCTGTCAACCTGCTCTTTTCTTACTTCCCACTGGTTCAGGTTCACAGACTGATCGACATCTTCGTCCATTTCACCTGTGGCAGATGGTTTTTGTGTTTCCTCGTTTACTGAACCACAAGCATAAAGACAGATTCAGTTAGTTCTCCTGAAGATCAGCTTTCTATACAACTACACTGAAATACGTGGAACTATAAAATAATGATGATGATGATCGGTTCGTGAATATTGGTGCAAACGTTGATTGCTTTTGCAATCAAAACATCTATGTGATTATGGTCAGAAACACTGGTCCGGGACCAAGTCCACCATCTCCTCTGAACTTTAACCTCACAGGACTCTGGTCTCTGGTGTGATAGTCGAGCACTTTACTTTTCTTTCTTTCAGCTTCACACCTGTTTCTGTCAGAGGTTTTAGGAGCATAAAAAGACTAAACTACCAACGAGCTGTGTCGCTCACTGTGACGTCTTCTTTCGACATCGCCACACCTGAGGACACGGCTCCCTGCTGGAACAGGACAGGTTGGGAGTGAGTTGTTGCCTCAGCGTTTTGAAAAACGGAGCATGAACCAGCCAGAGCACTGGTGCAGTGTCAGCAGAACTGCAGAATCAAAAGGAGAAGCTGAGGTGTGTCTGGCCTCTCATTCTCCCGGCTGCCTTTCAACAGTGCAGAGACTATAAATGTCATGCGAGCTGGGATCGCCTCAGGGCCGAACCAGCTCTGCGTTCAGACTTTGTGTTTTTATCAGTGTGTAATGTAACAGCAGTTTAAATAGTGTTTGTCATCAGCGCCGTGCGTTGATGCCTTTCTGCACGCCTCTTTCAGCCTCCTGTAAAGCCGCTCACCTGCGTCTGTAAATAATAAACTCCATCACCTTCGCGCTCACTGTGGCAGCTCAGAGTCAGAAGCTGCTAATTCATCTGTTAATTAGTGAATCAGAGTCTCGTCTCTGCAGAGTCATCTCCAGTAAAATGTTCAGTGCCTGCTGATGAGGTTCAGTTGCTGATCTGGATCGGTTCTGGCTCTGAGCTCATTTAAATGATATTTGGCTCTCTGTTACCTAAAAGCACTTTTAATCTCAAACACATGTTTTCAGCCCAAACTGACCATAAATCAGGATTTTCTTTGCACACTACTTCTCCTCTGATGGAAGCTTTTATTTCTCTTCTCATACTAGACCGTGATGGTATTATGGGATGGAACCGTACAGTTTGATTTGATCTATCAAACACACAAGCTCCTGGGTCCTGAGGCGCAGCAGCTGAAAGCTGGTTTCCATTTTCTAAACTCACTGTAGCAGAGCTGCTCCTATTGTCTAATTCTTTTTTAATCGGTTTAGTTAAGTATCACTGAGCAGGAAGCGTCCACAGCGTGTCACCGTTTGAATAAAGACCTGAACGAACTGGATTCTAGAACAAGGATTTAATAGTTTTAGCAGATACAGACTGGAAGTGGCGACTGGGAGCAGGTTCAGGGACAGAGAGCGGTAAGTGATGATCTCAGAGACACGACGCTACCAAAGACACACAGCGACTGAGAAGGGAAAAGAGATGATGAAGAGCCGGGTCCTCTGCTGTGGGAGGGGTGAGGGGTCTGCTGAGCAGGGAGCCATTTTCTAATATCTGTGGTCGTATGATGAAAACATTTAGCCTCAGAAATGGTGATTTTATTTTAATTAACGGCTAAAAACACAACTTTTATGCAACTTCCTATGCACTAACAATCTCTCTTTGTATCTTATGAAACTCACACACTTCTCCTCACAGCGTTTCACTTTACACTTTTCTCCTCACTGTGAGTCGCTTTGGATAAAAGCATCTAAACAACAAAATGTAAAGGTATCAGGGGGAAACATGAGTGCACAGTATGTGGTCTCACACACACACAGAAATCCAGTCCCTGGTTTGAACCTGACACTGAACCAGAACCATGTGTAGCTCACAGATGGATGTCGTCATCGTTTCTGTTTTGTCATTAACAGCGTTTATGCTGCTGTAGTGGTCAGAACCTGGTTTATTTGACTCCACGGGTCAGAACTGTCTCCTCTCAGCCAGATAAACCAGGTTCTGACTCTATGGGTCGGCCAGGTTTGTTTCTGTGCGGAGTCTCCCTGTGTCTGTGTGGGTTCTGTCCGGGTTCTCCAGCTTCCCCCCACAGTCCACAGACCTGCAGGCCGGTGACTCTGACCTGTCTCTATGTGTCCGTCCTGTGACGGACTGGACACCTGTCCAGGTGGACCCACTGACAGCTGGCGCTGGCTCCATCAGCCCTTTAACCAGGATTTCATGTTGATAATATCTAAACTCAGCTCGATGATTTTAGACCAAATATGATAATTATATATTATCACGTTATCTAATAATGTGTTTCATGACTTTACTAACTTTAGAAAACAATAAGGGAATCAGAACCGCTCAGGGTCCGCACCTGCGACCCTCCACTGGCAGGTGACCGCTCACTGACTGTGAGGCCGCCGTTAACCTGGAGCTCAGTGAAATATTAACCACGACTAGAAGCTGCCGCTCTGAGCGGAGGCTAAAGGTTCAGCCTGACGTTTAACGGTTTCAGTGACACAAGCAGAGGACTTTTGTAAACTCAGACCTTTAGAGGTGATTTGTCAGGAAAAGAGAAGCCAGAGAAAACACAGAGCCACAGCAGACTGAGATAAAACGAGCTCTTTTATTATAATTCAGATTTTTGATATAATATATATATTTTTATATATATATATTTATATAGAGGCTTATTTTACAGTTGAGATGTTAAGTTTGAAACAAACATCAGTTTGTAAAAAAAAACACAACAAAGGTGCTTCCTCCTTCCTCACTGACACCACAATCATCATCTTCATCAGCCAGAGGTCAAAGGTCACCTCAGAGGATCAGAAGGCACTGTGTGTGTGTGTGTGTGTGTGTGTGTGTGTGTGAGATGAGTCAACAGTGGAAGAAGGAAGAGGACACTTTGCATAGAAACCCTTTTCACATTTAGTTTTGTCTCACATAAATACACGTATGTAGATGAGGCGTGTTTCTCTGCTGATCGGATCAGTACCCACACGTGTGTCACACACCGTGCTGCATTCGAGGACTCATAGTGCACATGAGAAATCTGCTTCCACCGTCCCCGTCCTCTGAAAACCTGCACAGCTCACGTCTCCGCTCCTCAGGCTCAGAAGACGTTTCGGTTTTCAGCGGACGGCGACGCGGCGGAGCAGGTACCACAGGTTTGATTCCAGTCTTAGCTTTGAGTTTTGTCACTTGGGCATTCACCCCCAGCGGCGCAGGGCCGCAGACGACTCTCACCCCGTTCACACACATGAAAACAGCTCCTTTTGGGGAACTAAAAGAAAAGAGCTGCCTGGAGTTTGAGCGGGAAGGAGATGATTTGAAGATCAGACAGTGACAGTTACTGTACCATCAGACAGGTCTCGTACCAGAGCGGGCCAGCGGCCCTGCACCTCATTTATGTTGAGAAACACGACACAAAGAAAATACACTTGGTACACATAGAGCGGAGCATATACACAAGCGCTGTGCATATAAACACAGTTGTAGTTCGTCAGGACAGGATATGATGCGCAGGTGGTGACTAGTATAAAACGACAGGCGGACCGGGCTCGGCCACCTGCCGGACCTTAGCTGCTCTGATATGTGAGATGAGTGTGTGAGCGCACACAGTCTGTACGGAGTAAGGCACTAACAGCCTGTGCTGTTGGATCTGCGGGACCAGCTTATAAAGGCACATGAACGCTGCAGCAAACAGTCTGAGTGGATACAAGTGTGACATTTTCACAGCACCCGAGTCCTGTGTCCAGTCTGGTGGTCTCAGGACGAGTCCCGGAGCCAGAGGAGCCGCTCTGAGACCAGAACAGAGTCAGACAGTGAACAGCTCAGCTGCCTTAGTCTCCTGCAGCTCTCAGTCCGTGCTACACATGAGCACACGTGTGTGTATATCCAGCAGTACACAGTCCTTCTCCAGTCCGGTTCCGCTCCGGGTCCAGTCCGGCTCAGTAGTCTCTCAGCTGCCCATGGGCTTGAAGGAGCCGTCGGGCAGCTGTCTGAAGATGCCCCGTAGCGTGTCCAGCTCCCGGGTCAGGTGCTCCACCCTCCGCCTCAGTCTCTCGTTGTCGGTGGTCAGCTCCACCACCTTCTGCTGCGTCTCCATGTTGCGCATCTTCGCCTTGTCTCTGCTCTTGCGCACAGCCACGTTGTTGCGCTCGCGCCTCAGCCGGTACTCCGGGCTGCTCTTGTCGACGTACTTCTTGG
>OMLM01016569.1:57479-80225 GCA_900302695.1 Helostoma temminkii | reverse complement strand
TCTGTCTTCAGCAGTTTTTTGAATATTGGGAGTGAAGTTGCTGATCGTGTAGAGTTGGACAGTTCATTCCACCATTGTGGGACCACAGAGCTGAAGAGCTTTGCAGTGGATTTTTTGTTCTGTGACGGAACCACCAGACGCCGTTCGTTGACAGAGCACAGTGGTCGGGCAGGGATGTAGATCTGAATGAATGAGTGAGTTGAGGTAGACAGGTGCAGTTGAGCTGACCACTCTGTAGGCAAGAGTCAGAGCTTTGAATCTGATGCGAGCAGCTACAGGAAGCCAGTGCAAAGATTTAAGGAGTGGGGTGACATGCATCCGTTTTGGTTGATTGAAAACCAGTCGTGCTGCTGCGTTCTGTATCATGTGGAGGGGTTTGATTGCGCATGCCGGTAATCCCGTCAACAAGGCATTGCAGTAATCGAGACGAGATATGACCAGCGCCTGCACAATCAATTGTAATTGTATATTCAGAAAGGTAAGGTCTGATCTTTCTGATGTTGTCTCAGTCATGAAACTCTTTTCCAGCATTTTGTCCTAGTTTGCTGTTGTCATGGCGAATATTGTGAGCCAAAGAAACCATTCTGCAGTGTTAACAGGCAGAAAATGTGTTTCAAAATAAACACAGTTTGCCACACATTCTCGTAAACAGCAAACTTCCTATTAAACAAAAACAAATTGACACAGGATGCTTTTTTATTTTTTTTTGCAAAATTTGTTCTCTTTTCCTCAGGCAACAGCGGCAGCCAACAACATCTCAGCCACACCAACCTTCTTGTTCTTCAGGAACAGAGTCCGGGTCGACCAGTATCAGGGGGCAGACGCTGCAGGTCTGGAGGAAAAGATCAAACAGCACACAGAGAATGACCCAGGAAACGGCGAAGACTCCGACATTCCCAAGGGATATGTGAGTCGTTGATGTTCTGATAACCTTAAGCGTTGCTGCAGGATATATTGTTAATTAGCTATAAGTACCTTTTAATTAGTCCCCCCTTTCTTGCAGTTTTTGTGCATTATCCTTGACTAAATAATTTTTAGTAGCAGGTGAACCTTTCCAACCATGGAGAGAGTAAGAAATGTATCAGGTAGACGACAGAAAAAGGAGATCAAGAATACATGCAGTATGTGTCACAGGAATATTAGTGTGAACAGAATAAAATGTGAATCAGGTACTTTTCTCAAAATGTAAATGCTACAGACTGAAAAAGAACCAGAAGTTTAGTGTGTCCTGTCTGGTTTGCATTAAGATGGACCTCATGCCTTTCGTCAACAAAGCTGGCTGCGAGTGTCTCAACGAGAGCGACGACTGTGGCTTCGACAACTGTCTAATCAAAGACTCTTCTTACCTGGAGTCTGACTGTGATGAACAGGTGAGAGCTGCTGATTCATCTTTTACTTGTTGTTCTCATATCTGAGCTAACAAACTGAAGATTATGAGAATGGTTGCAGCGTTTCTGTCACAGAATCATTTCCCTGCAGATACTGTATTCAGATTTTTCCACTGACCAAGCAGCACAGTATTTATTCATATCTGTTATTGGAATTAAATTTCCTTCAGCCATTTAAAATAAAAAGCTTCCTACCAGTTCACTGGTAAAAAAACAACTTTACACAGCTTAGATAAAATCTAGTTTCAGTCAGTTGTCATGTTAACAAGAAACCTGGTTTCCATAGTTGGGGTAGGGGATTAGATAAAGCTAATTTTCCAAACATAGGAAATACCAATTTCTCTGCCATGCACGTGTGTAACCTGGTTTCTTATCTGCTTTTTACAAAAGCACATGTCCAGAACAAAAGGCTGCAGGCAGAGCAGTTAGTGCCAGTTTATCAGATTGGAGTGGCTGAATGCAAGATGTGATTGTCTCACTGAGAGAGAGACACTTCCCCATATTTAAATAAATGTCCCGCTGAAACTGAAACTAAAACTAATGTGACCTGTAGGAGTCTGTAAGTAATGTTCCACCACATGTTTGTGAAAGTAGCTCTGTTTGTGCTCCACTGTGTCATTTTGTGTTCTGTGTTTGCTTGTGAGGTGTTAACTTGTTTAACGTGCTACCGTCTTGTCTAGTTGCTGATAACTATCGCGTTCAACCAGCCTGTGAAGCTCTTCTCTATGAAGCTTCAATCCTCAGACTTTGGTGAGTTTTTATTTCACTGTTGTCATTAATCTGAATCAGATTGTTAAGCAATGACATTAATTTCCTTCCTTCCCTCTTGCCACCTTTTCACTTTCTCATCCCTCCATGTACCAGCCCAAGCCCCTAAGGTGGTGAAGGTGTTTATCAATCTCCCTCGGTCGATGGGTTTTGACGACGCCGAGCGGAGCGAAGCCACTCAGACTCTTGAGCTGACGGAGGAAGACTACAAGGACGACGGTTTGATTCCCCTGCGCTACGTCAAGTTTCAGAACGTTCAGAGTGTCACGGTCAGCAGAGATTAGAAACATAAACGTGAAATACATGAGTCATCATTTCAGCATGTGTTCACTATCATGTGTATGACGAGTGGTGTACTGATACTGTGTTTTTATTTTTGCCAGTTGTTTGTCAAGTCGAACCAGGGAGACGAGGAGACAACAAAAATCAACTATCTGACATTCATTGGCACGCCAGTACAGGCCACCAACATGAATGACTTCAAGAGGGTATGGAGCAGTAACAGCAGCCTGAGTTTGTTCATGTCTGCAAGTGTGTTGTATGCATGGTTGATCATTTCAATTTTGTCGCCATAAAGGTCGTGGGGAAGAAAGGAGAGAGTCACTGAACAGGAGAACAAATGGGAGGGACAGGAGCAGAAGAGGAGACTACAGATACACACATGGACTTTTTCCTCTGCCAAAGCTGCAACAAAATCTGCTGTGTCACACACATACAAACACATACATAAATACAACCTTAAGCTATCCTCCTCCAGCTCTAATGATTTCTCCATGTGTGGAGACTCAGTCTATGAATCATTTGTATTGTAATTCTGATGATAACCACTGTAAATAAAACACAGTCCTTTTTCAAAGGCACGTGCTTCAAGTATGCTTTTTTGAGAAGAACAGCAGGTGGTGGGAGTAGTGCAGTAGCAATTAAAATTGATTGTTACTGGTATTTGTGCTCAAATACACACATGTAAGTACAGGAACAGGTAAAAAGCCTGATTGTGGTGATGGTACACAGTGAGAGTAACTAGGTACATTTACTCGAGTACTGTACATAACTACAATTTTAAAGTTTGATTTGAGGAGGCAGACTATAAATGCTAAAAATACAATCAGCTAATAATTAAAATATATATATTATGTATGAACTACCTGACTGTAAACATATTGGTTAAAATTAGTTCCACATTTACCAGCTACAATATAAGTAATATTTACACATCTGTGCATCAATAATTATGTATCATTCTGCATAAGTAACAATAACTTTCCAGTCCAATTGTACATAAACAGTGGTACTGCTTAAGTGGAAAATCTTTTTGGGAAAGCACTTACAGGACATTTACTTCTTTTGTGATTTTGTGTGAGCTACTTCTGCCACCTCGGACTTTAAAATATTCAGTAGATCTGTGTCAAAGTGAACACACACAATTACATAAGCACAATTTTGAGGTATTTCTACTTCACTTTTTTTTATTGTACTTGTTGTACTTATTATTTTCTGCTACTTAACACTTTGACTCCTTTACATATCAGAGCCAAATATTTTACTTTCACTCCAATATGTTTATTTAATAACTTAAACTTTACTTACCAGATTTAGATTAATAATCCAAAATACATAAGTAATTCAATAATTACTTTACAAAAGAAATAGGAGTTCCGTAACCCATGATTATCAAAACAACATATACACTCTTTAATCTGAGCTTTATTACGATTAAAATGATTACTACATTATTTTTATGAATAATCACAATTCAGCAATATCATATCAGTACTAACTTTTTTCCTCTTGGTATTTTTAAGATAATACTTAACATAATGAAAATATGACTGTAACGTGTCATATTTATATTCATTTGTTACACTTTAACGTGTAACAAAGTATTTCTACACAGATATTGCTACTTTTACTTAAGTAAATGAGTTGTCTTCCACTGCTGGATTCATAGATGAAACAGATGGATAATCCCTGTGTGAACTACATCTGAACTTTTCATTGAACAAATCCACTAGTTTACAGATGTAAGGTTTAAGACCTTACAGAATATAACAGTACAACTATATGGAATTATATTAAAAAAAAAACAAATGCCTCTCTGGCAAGCACTAGGCAACAGTGAGGAGGAAAAACTCGAAAAACTTTAATGGAAGAATCCTCCAGTAGAAGCAGGCTCAGGGTGGGTGGCTATCTGCCTCGACCAGTTGGGATGAATGGCAAGAAAGAGAAAAGCACAACAGGTCACAGAACAACAACAACAAGCAACAACGAAACATCAGGCAGTTTGGATGGGCCAGCAACTGCACACTGGGAACATACAGCTTCAAGACAGAGGATACCTAAGAAGAAGGTGAAGAAGAGGAGAAAGAAAGAAATTCTATTCTAGATTTTACAGGGAGCCAATGAAGGGAAGCTAAAGTAGGAGAAATATGATCTCTTATTAATTCCAGTCAGAACTCTGGCTGCAGCATTTTGAATCAGCTGGAGGCTTTTTAATGAGTTACTAGGACATCCTGTTAATAAGGAATTACAGTATTCAAGTATAGAAGTAAATGCACTGGCTAGTTATTTAGCAGGATTCTCCTAAATTTTTTATGACAAGCCATAACTGTGGTGACTATAAAATATTTAATAAAAACTGTAGTAAACATAGAAGTAAAAATTAAAAGTAGAAAAATGTACACAAATATACAAAACAAGGAGCAAATAAAAAAGGAGACATACAATCTTTATGAAATAAAGTAAAATAGTGAGGTAAAGTAACAGTAACAATAGAAGTTAAAAATGATTATAACAAATGTACACTACCAGTCAAAAGTTTGGACACACATTCTCCTTCAGCAGTTTTTCTTTCTTCTTCTTCTTCTTCTTCTTCTTCTTCTTTATTCTTATTATTATTATTATTATTATTATTATTATGAGGTGAGACCTCATAGTGGGCCATTGCCTGCATATTAAGAACTCTTTGAAGTATACTGTACACTCATTGTATACTGTCAGTTGCTGCTTTTCTTCTCTTTCTGTTTAGCACTATTCAACACTGAATATATGATCATTTGTTTATTTTGTTCCTTGATATATATATATATATTTTACCACAGAATGTGTTGAGTACTCAAAATTATTTCCTTCTTTGCTGATATTAAACTGTTATTCAATTTAATGTGGTAATTTCTTAGTTTGAACAGCAGATGGAGGTGCTACCTTATGCTAACAGAGGATTCATCCAGGGTTTAATTGATACTAAAATATATCATAATCTATGTGTACTTCAGAATGTAGATGTTTTTAATTCATATTGCAATCATCTTAAACTGAATAATCTGCTTAAACATCAGCTCTGGTAACTGTGTGTCCAACAGTTCTTCTGACATATGCTGCATCACCACGTGATCTGCTCTCAAAGCCGGCCCTCCTGAGTCCATGCTTCCTCCTCCACAGATCTGACAGTGACCAGATGGGTGTAACCAACATGCTGGAAAACAGCAGCTGACATGCTTCGTTTTCTAGAACTCAGCAATCATACTGCACAGAAAGGAAGTTGTTCTTGTTTCAGAGGAAATAAGCACATGTATTTCACATTCGTCATCACTGGGAGATGAAATGGCGCAACAAAGAATTCAGCTGGATAAGGAAAAACTCTGCTGTTCAATCTGTTTGGATCTATTAAAGGATCCAGGAACTTTACCCTGTGGGCACAGCCAGTGTATGAACTGTATTAAAAGCTACTGGGATAAAGAGGATCAGAAAGAAATCCACAGCTGTCCTCAGTGCAGACAGACCTTCACACTGAGGCCTGTTCTGGTGAAAAACACCATGTTAGCAGATTTAGTGGAGCATTTGAAGAAGACAGAGACTCCTCCAGCTGATCCCTGCTCTGCTGGACCTGAAGATGTAGCCTGTGATGTCTGCACTGGGAGGAAGCTGAAAGCCATCAAGTCCTGTCTTCAGTGTCTGGTCTCGTACTGTGACCAACACCTCCAGCCTCACTATGAGTCTCCGGCCTTTGAAAAACACAGGCTGGTTGACCCGTCCAATAGGCTTCAGGAGAACATGTGTACCCATCACAATGAGGTAATGAAGATTTTCTGCCGCACTGATCAACAGTTAATCTGTTATCTCTGTTCCATGGATGAACACAAAGGCCATGATACAGTTTCAGCTGCAGCACAAATAACTGAGAAGCAGAGAGAGATTGGGGCAAGTCGACAAAAGATCCAACAGAGAATTCAGGACACGGAGGAATATGTGAAGGCGCTTCAGAAGAAGGTGGAAGTTATCAACTGTTCAGCTGACAAAGCAGTGACGGACAGTGAGAAGATCTTCACAGATGTGAAGTTGCAGATCAGATCTCGCCAGAAATCTGAAGTGAATCGTATCAGTGAGCTCCAGGAGAAGTCAGAGCAGGAGATCACTAAGCTGAAGAGGAAAGACGCTGAGCTGGAGCAGCTCTCACACACAAAAGATCACTTCCAGTTTCTACACAGCAGTTACACTTTGCTGTCACAACTTAGTGAAGCTACAGAGACAGTCAGCGCCAGTAGGTGTCAGCTGAGGCACATTGAGCCTGAGGATGTGGCGGCAGCTGTGTCAGCAGTCAGAGATAAACTACAGGACATTCTCAGTCAGGAATGGACCAAACCCTCACTGACAGTGACTGAGCTGGAGCCCAAGACCGAAGATGAGCTCTTACAATATCAAATCTTACAATGTCCAATCACACTGGATCCAAACACAGCCCATAAATTTATAGTGGTTGAAGATACTACAAAAGCAGTATATACGTATAGTAAATATTCCAAGAGTGATCACCCAGACAGGTTTACTGACTGGGCTCAAGTTTTGTGTACAGAAAGCCTGACTGGACGTTGTTACTGGAAGGTGAAGTGGACAGGGGTTGAAGTTTTCATAGCAATGGCGTATAAGGATATGAACAGAGCAGGAAGAGAAAGTGCATTTGGAAGCAACGATAAGTCTTGGGCATTACAATGTTTTGATGGTGGTTATGAATTCAGACATAACAACATCAGAACATCCATCTCAGGCTTCCAGTCTTCTACCATAGGAGTGTTTCTAGATTACAGGGCAGGTATTCTGTCTTTCTACAGTGACAATGGAATTAAGTCTCTCCTCTACACAGTCCAGACCACTTTCACTCGGCCACTTTGTCTTGGATTTGGAATGTTTTATAATGGAGTCTCTGCTGAAATCTGCAAATCTTTAAACACAGACACTTGAAATGTACAGTGACAGAACCTGTTTTTATGTAGTGCTCTGTCTTTAATTACCACTAAGTTATCTTCTTCTTCTTCTGTCCTGTGGTTTTACCAATTATTCTTCTTATATTTAACACACTAAAGTATTGCAAGTAAGTAAACAGTTGGAAAATACCATTCTCCAGGGCTGTAGTACTCTAGTCCAAACTCAAGCCTTTTTTTCTGTTGTCTCAGACTTTCCTGAATATATATTCATGTTACCACCACCATCGTCTTTTATGTAAATTGATTAATATTCAATGATTATATATGGATTTATGCTTATATCATTGTGTCATACATAGTCATTAAACCTTTATGCTTAAACGCGCTGATTGGCCTAACTGGGAGTCTTTTTTTTTCACTGACGGGGCTGTCATCCATGAGCTAAGTGACGCGCAACCGCACCAATCGGGTTTATTGTTGTGGAAGTGACGTTTCCACGTTCGCCAATCAGCATTGGCGAAAGACGCAGAGAGCTGCGGCACGGCTGATGTAAAGTTGCATATCCGTTGTTGAGGTAGCACCGGTCTACAGTGACTGCTGGGGTTCATTTCTATTTTTTGAATTAAAACTGTATAGTTCCCTTCCCAAGCGGACTGTCTTAGCATCTGGGCTGACATGGCGGCGGAGATAACGAAAGGTGTGGATCAAGTCTCAGTGGGTAAGGTGAAAATAGCTTAGCCGATGCTAGCTAGGTCTGTTAGTTTCCGTTAACATGTGTGTCTTGCCTTTTGCATCACGTTCATTATTAGTTAGCATCGAGCTAAGACCGGTTTATGATTTTGCGGGTCTCGTTCTATATTGTGAATTCATAAGGACCAGGTTCATATATTCGCACACATTCACACATAGTTACAAATGCCGAAATATTGAAAGTTACGAATAAAACTGTGTGAGGCCGTTACACGCTAAGCTAACACCCAGATCGCTGTCACTTTACAATGCAGCAGCTAACCGGCTGCGTCAGCCAGTTAACCGGCGCAAGAAACTGACTTAGCTCTGAAATGTAGCTGTTTTTTTGGCAGCAGGCCATGCGAAACAGGCAGCAGGGTCTGTAAAATATGTGTTAGTCTCACTAGTTCCCGTAAACACTGGATGTTCTTTCGGATTTGTCTCCATATGCAGGATTTAGTCTAGACCCAGAAACGCCTATGGGGTGTATAGAGGCAGGTCCATATGGTATTCTTCTGGTATCACATTGCGGCTAACTGTAATCGAGCAGAAGGTTAAAGTTAGCTGTCCCGATTGAAGCAAATACTGAACTAACTAAACTGGTTATATTAACTGATTTGGTGTTGAATCTTGAGTCTTGTTAGTACTACTACAAACTCTGCTCAGATGCATCCCACTTATTGATCCTGGATCCCTTTTTAAGTTCCTTATTAAATCTGTTTAAGGAATTTGTTGGTTAAATAAAATGTATTAATTATTATTTTCCTCAGTGCAGTATCAAAGCAAAATTGTGTGTTGTGTAATAAAACATATACCTTAATATTGAAACAGTTTGTTGTGTCCAAAGTCAAACATTGCTAATGTTCTTTTGGCTAAAAGATTTCAACATCCTTTGAAACGAGAATGATAACAGCTGTTATCATATCACACATGTCTTTTATGATAGTTATGGTCCATATACTTTTGACAGTGGAGTGTATATTTTTGGGTATGGTTGCTTAGATTTGTTTGCGATACCGTTCATGCTTTGACTGGACTATTATACTACTTTTTAAAGGTGGACTGTGGATTTTATTTCAAGATCAGTCAAGACCACAACTGCAGTGATATATCACAATATTGCGTGCGCATTGTCTGATTTATTTGTAACATCATGACTGTGAAATTATGATGTAAAGGTCCTGCTCCAAATGCATCTACATTTCTAATATGGCTGTCACCCTTCCCTGCTCCGCTTCACTTGCACTTCCTGAAAGTGAGAAGAGACAGTAGAGAAGCAGTTCGAGTCAAGATGTCAGACCAATGCTCCTTTATAAAGTGTGGCTACCTTAACTGCCATACCATAGAGTTCATATTCTAGATCGTAGGAGCGTGGGCACGTCAGGAAGCTCAACGTGATAAGGTTAGGAGCAATTAAAAATATTTCTTTCATTTTTGTGGTAGCTGGTAGACGCTCAGGTAACTGCCTGATCCATGATCTGATCTGAACCTGATCACTTTGATCTTTGTAATGACATGGTCTCTTATTAGCTGATCTTGACAACACCACTATGGTTTAGTAATAAACCAGTTGTTAGTTACTTAGTAAAATTGCTGTCACTGTTTCTTTGAGTTTTGACGTTGTTTAATGAGGCGTGTCTAAAACATGACTCATCCATCAACAGGATTTACAGGAAACTGACATTTCTGGATTTTACTGGAGCCATCAGTTGTTGTTTATTTAGCCATGCATCAATACTGCAAATAAACAATGTCTGTAATTTTGCATAACACACTCCTGGAAGTTTTATTTACAAGCCATGTTGGATTAAATTTGCAGATGTTATTTAATCCTAACAATCTAAATGTAATTTTTTCTTTTCATGTTCTGTTTCTCAGGTGAGCTGTATGTGTCGGACAAATGTGGCAGCGACCAGGATGGAGACGGCACGGAGCAGAAACCGTTCAAGACTCCTCTCAAGGTAATGAGTCATCAATTGTTGTTGACTTGGTAACATTATCTTTGCAAATTGGAGGAAAAGGTTGATTCTGTTTGTCGTCCTTGTTGGTGCCTGCATATTTTACCACATCATAATCCAAACCATTTCCAAATCCTTGTGCACTCATCTGACTACTCATGTTTACCCACTACTCTGTTTACTTCAACCTTTTCAATAAGGTGTCTGCTACATAATCTAGTTGCTTTGGTTTAATAGGATGATTGTTCAGCAGAGTTGATTCACATGCAGAAATTGATATATTAATTTATTTGGTATAATTGATATTGGTTTCATTAGTTGATACACTAATGTGCTTCTCAACACCTCATTGTGTTTCTTATCCAATCCTCACAGGCTCTGCTGTTTGCTGGGAAGGAGCCTTTCCCAACTATCTATGTAGAATCACAGAAGGACGGAGAGGTTGGTTAGAAACCCTTATCCCGTAAGATTATGATATACGAATCTTCAAGCAACATAAATTAATTGTATTGCGTGTTTCTTGTCTCCCTCAGCGCTGGGTGGTGATTTCTAAGACGCAGATGAAGAACGCAAAGAAGGCCTTTAACCGTGAGCAGGTGAAGAGTGACGCCAAAGAAAAGAAGGAGGTGTGTGCCCCTTGGTTTACGTCAGCTGTTTACATCAGTCCTCGTCATGTTTGTTTTTACCTCTGTGTGCAGTTTTACAGCAACCAAAGCTCAAATTTGTATGTCTGTACAACAGAGAAGATGTAGTGTCTGTGTTTGCTCCACATTTGTTGTGCAGGCGGAGGACAACGAAAGGAGAGAGAAGAATCTTGAAGAAGCCAAGAAGATCATCATTGAGAATGACCCAAGCCTTCCCGAGCCTGAGACGGTCAGTCTTTCTCATTGCACACAGACTCTGCAATTAAAGTTTTCATAAAATGAAAGTTACTTTTTTGTAACTTCTTTATGTAGCATTTGCCGTATATCCAGTATACAAACTCTTATTTACGGGTTTATATTACATTATGATGTAGTGATAAAAACATATGGACATTGTAAGAAGAGCTGTAAAGACTGTCCAAATCAGTGGTTCAGTTCAGAACATGGATGACCTTCACTATGCACTGTCCCTGAACAATTTGTCATTATTTAAAGCTCAACATGAAAAGCATTTGTTGTGACTGCTTTGTATTATGCATTTTATTCTATATAATTCTAACTGCAGTACGTTGTTGACAAGTAAACGATGAATTCATCTATTACAGCTTCACCAGATGAGATGTTGTAGTTGTTGACAGAATTGTTGAAGAATGTTGCTGTGAAATGTTTAGTTCAGCCAAACATTCTGCACAACAAGATAGTTGACTTGCTAGTAAAGCCTGTTAGCTTCCTGTTGCACTCAGGCAGTTTAACTACCACAGAGGAAGACAGGTTTGCCAGGAAAGTCGTTAACAAGTAACTGCTGGTTATATTAAAATTGTGTACTGAGTTTCAGCACACAACACTGAATGCATTTCTGTAATGGTGGTGACTGTGTTGTGCAGGTCAAGATCCAGCACCTAGAGTCAAAGAGAGGTCAAAGAGTCAAAGTGTTTGGATGGGTGCATCGTCTCAGGAGACAAGGTGAGTGTGAAAATTGGAATCAAACTGCAGATTTTGAAGATTATTTCTGTTGTTTGTTTCTGCATCTGGTTTCAGAGCTGAATGCACAGCACTTCCTGCTGTTGATTTAAATCTTTTTTTTTTATTTGTCTCCTTTAGGAAAGAACCTGATGTTCATCGTTCTGAGAGATGGAACTGGTTTTCTCCAGTGTGTCCTGTCTGATAAACTGGTACAGCTATAAACATAACCTTTTTTCCATCACGTTCCATCACTGTGCTGCCATGTTTGGTCTTCATTTATGTGACATAAAACTGAAATAGAAAACAAAATGCTAGCACTTCAAAAAGGTGTGTGTGTAGGGAAAACGTGTAGTTTTTTAAATTTATCAGAAGAAATTGTATGTATGTAAGCTTCATACATGAGAAAAATACATGTGCACACTTGTCTGCACACTGACTGAGGTTGTATTCACTGTACCACAGAGTATTACTGACTGTGTTTTTTATCTCGTCTTTAGTGCCAGTGCTACAACGGTTTGGTGTTGTCCACAGAGAGTACCGTGGCTCTCTACGGGACTGTCACTCCAGTTCCTGAGGGGAAACAGGTAACACACTTGCTGCAACAGTCAATGTCTGCCCACATGTTGAGATTTGGAATTCAATAACTTTAATAATACCAGGAAAAGGAAAGAACCGTAACAGGGAAAAGAAGCACTATGTCTTACTAGGCAAAAGTGGAAAATGCAATGAACAGTACTGAAATAAAAATGACATAAGTTATGATTATTATGATGGTGTCATTCCCCCTCCTCTTACAGTAGTGGCAGGAGTTTTATGGCCGCTGGGAGAAAGGATGTCCTGTGGTGCTCTGTGGATCACCACAGTAGATCAGTCTCTGGCTGAACGTGCTCCTCTGGCCAACCAGTACACTGTGTAGTGAGTGGGAGCATTCTCCTCTCAGCCCAGTATGAAGAGGGTCAAGAGGCTCCACACCCTAAACAGAGGCAGCCCTCCTGACTAACTTGTCCATCCTGTTAGTGTCTGTAACCGTCATGATACTGTCCCAGCAGATCACAGCATAGAAGACGACACTTCCACAGACACATAGAACATTCACAGCATGGTTCTGTAGACATAAAAGACCAAATTCCTCCTCAGAAGGTACCACCGGCTCTGGGCTTTTTTTGTAGAGCACGTTTGAGTTTATTGACCAGGTAGACTCCCAGGTATGTGTACTGCGGTACAAACTCCTCCCCCTGTATACAGAAAGAGGTGACAAGACTCCTGGATTTTCTGAAGTCCACTGCCAGTTTTCTTTTGTTTCGCTGATGTTAAGTTGGAGACGATCAAGCACACACAAGTCCACAAAAGTATCCACAACAGCATCAGAGAACTTCTGAAGGTGGAAGTTGAGGTTTCTAAATATTACTGCTATGAGTCTGTTTCTTCTTCTCTGGGAAGAGTTGCAGATATTTTCTCCTTTAAGGTAAAAAGCCGTTTTCCAACCAAAACAAAGATATTTTGCTCCTCTCCCAGGCGCCCGGGGGCCATGAGCTGCACTGCGACTTCTGGGAGCTGATTGGCTTGGCTCCTGCAGGCGGCGCAGACAACCTGCTGAATGAAGAGTCGGACGTGGACGTCCAGCTGAACAACCGACACATGATGATCAGAGGAGAGAACATCTCGAAGATCCTGCGAGTTCGATCCGCTGTCACACAGTGCTTCAGGGACCACTTCTTCAGCCACGGATACTATGAGGTGAGGCACACCGACCCTTTTTGCTTTCTGATTTTAACATGATTTTCTGTTGGGGGAAAAAAGGTCTGTTCTTTCTGATTAAATCAGTTTCATGTTAAATAACCAGATGATTATTATGTGGAAAAGTTATCTGTAAGTTTGTAATCCTGAAGATTGTAGTCCTTTATAACAGCAAGTGTGTTATAAATACTACAGCAAACAGTCACTCAACAGATACTTTGCAGCATCACCTTAATAAAAATAACACAAGAGCAGCTCATGTTTCTGACAGTGCAAACAAACCTTCATTATTTTATTGAAGAAGTGGGTCATAAATGTGTGTGTTTTGTCAGACGCAGCTGCAGGACACTGAACAATAAAAACACTGATGTCAATGGGATAAAATTGCAAAGAGTCACTATGAATTACATGCACTTTATAATCCATTACACATTGGTATTTGAGTACCAACACTACAGTTTCTGATTGGTACCTTAAACCAAGAACAGTCAAACATTAAACTGTAAATAAGGACCCTGCTATCTCAATGTTTATGTTTTTGTCTTACATGTTAAATTTATTTATACATTTTTTTTTTCTGGGTGTAGATCACTCCTCCGACTCTGGTGCAGACTCAAGTGGAGGGCGGCTCCACGCTGTTTAACCTGAACTACTTTGGCGAGCAGGCGTACCTCACACAGTCCTCCCAGCTCTACCTGGAGACCTGCATACCTGCACTGGGAGACAGCTTCTGCATCGCCCAGTCATACCGGGCCGAACAGTCACGCACCCGCAGACACCTGTCTGAGTGAGTACACTGTTCAATATGTTCACAAATGACCCTCAAGTTGCTCCAGAGAAATTGTGTGTATGAACTGAAAAACAAGCTGGAACATACGACTGTGGAACATGGAAACTGGTGTGAAAGTCCCATCTGCCGTCTGTTCACCACCATCCACAACATGTGTCTGTGTAAATTTATCTTTCTCCATTCACATAAGTTAGATATTGATAATATCTACTGATCACATAGGTTTCCTACAAAACAAACCTGTTATTGCATATGAACTAGTATATAATAGTAAAACTAGAGACTGAACTAGTATATAATAGTATTTGATCGGATCAGAAGTATTTCAATGATTGGTGTTTTCCCTGTTTAATAGATGTTTGACAAAATCCATGTCATCATGGCTGACAATTTACAACCCAACATCTATCAGTGCGTCCACACACAGTATGTAATAGAATTTAGTAGGGAGCATTTAACCACACTACGACACCTAGTGGTAGAGTGGCAAACTGCATGCAGAATTTTTATTTTTTATCTGGTGCAGAGTTAGAATTACTCTACTACTAATCTAAGGCTGACAGCAGGGCACCACGTCAATGCCGCAACAAAAAACACCTACACTTTTAGCTGCTACATCTTCAGATATAACATAATACTAAAAAAATACTAAAACAAATACTAAACAAATACTAAACTTAAAGGGTGAAGTCACTCTTTAAGTTAAGTATTTGCTGATGGTCAGGGGGATGCTTGATATTTTTAAATCATTGTTTGTGTCAAGACTGTATGACTGTTAAATTTTCATATAATTTAGTTCCTGAAAAAGATTTGGAACATAGTTTAAATCGCTCACCGCTACTGCAACAACAGCAGGGACATTCTCACAGAAGCGAGGGAATGTTATGTGCTGCTGCCTCATCTTGTCATCAGAGATGGTCAGTGTATAGCAGTTGCTGTGTAAATTCATGTAGAAATGATATCATATTCAAATTATGATTACATAAGAGCCACTGTAGATTTTGAATTGCCTGAACAGTTTGATGAAACTGTTTTCTGAACTTGTAATCAGCCTGCCTCCTGATTAATTGACTTGTGATTATTAATCATTTACTTCAGGTACACTCACATTGAGGCCGAGTGTCCCTTCATAACGTTTGAGGATTTGCTGAACAGGCTGGAGGACTTGGTGTGTGATGTGGTTGACCGAGTGCTCAAATCCCCCTCTGCTCAGCTGCTCTACGACATCAACCCGGTACCACAATTTATTTGTTTATTTACACGGCCCATTCGTTCTGAAACAACAATCAATTAGAAATTTCGATGATCGTAAAACTTTACAGCAGCGTTAACAGTGGAGCTTTTGATCACATGATCTTCATAAGCAGACATTTTACATGTCATTTGATGGTAATGTTGCTATTTTCTTTGGTGGTAATGCTTCCTCCAGAACTTCAAACCACCCAAGAGGCCGTTCAAGAGAATGAACTACAGTGAAGCCATCGAGTGGCTCAGAGAGCATGACGTCAAGAAGGACGACGGCACATACTATGAGTTTGGAGAGGTAGGAACAACTCGCACATGCACACGTGTGTCGCACTATATTTGTGAGGACACTACAAACAAAAGGTGTCCACCGGAGGAGATAAAGACTGTGTGTAAACACATCATCAAGATAATGATATATAAATTAAGATATAAAAAACTACCAAAAAAGGATGGTTTCTTGTTTGTATAAATGAACGTCCTCTATTAAACCATCCCTGGCTGATCATGTGTTTCTTCAAATATAGAAGACAGAAGACATTATACAGCTGTCACAGCTGTAAGCCTCACTGTTATCTTCAATAGTTATCATTTTGTCATAGAGACCTCAATATGATGTGTAATTACATGCTGTCTTACTTTTTTGCCTCTTTGTTCTCTCAGGACATCCCTGAGGCTCCAGAGAGGCTGATGACAGACGCCATCAACGAGACCATCCTGCTCTGTCGTTTCCCAGCTGAGATCAAATCCTTCTACATGCAGCGTTGCTCCGAGGACAAGCGCCTGACTGAGTCGGTACGAATCTCTGCGGCCAAACTTTAGTAAAACGTTGGGCTGTGACTGGGCAACCAAACAAAAAGCTATCATAACTGGTATTTTTAAGTTCAGGTACAGACTGCCAAACCCCCTAAATACAACTGCTAACAAATACCTCTTGTAGATATGCTGGGTAATGTATTTTTGGTACCATTGTGTTGGTAACAATTATTTCTCTGTTGGTACATAAACACACTGTTGTTAGAAGTATTAAGACTTTGAGGATGTTGGAGAAACCTGAAAACTACACTACAGTACATGGAAACCTCTGTGTGGTTAACATCCACTGTGTTGTGTGGCAGGTCGATGTATTGATGCCAAACGTTGGTGAAATCGTTGGAGGCTCAATGCGTATCTGGGACTCGGAGGAGCTGCTGGAGGGATACAAGAGGGAGGGAATCGACCCGACCCCGTACTACTGGTACACTGACCAGGTAAAGGAAAACTGGGAACTCATTTTCTTTTTGTTGTGATGCGTTGAAGAACATGCAGTGGACTTTTCATTAGTTTTATTTTGTTTTTGTCTTTATAAGTGTGTATGAACAAGCTGCTGTGTGTGTGTTTCAGAGGAAGTACGGCACATGTCCTCACGGCGGTTATGGTCTGGGTCTGGAGCGTTTCCTCACCTGGCTGCTGAACAGACATCACATCAGAGACGTCTGCCTGTACCCGCGATTCATCCAGCGCTGCCGACCTTGAACGCACACACATTTAACACACATTCTGTCAGTGTATCTAGACCTGGCACGTGGCGGCGCTCTGGGAATCATAAATGTTTAGTTAAATCCTGTAATTCATTGTTTCATCCCTGCAGCCGGTTTGTTTTCTTCAGATGACAGATGATGAAATGGTTCCTCATTAGCTGCGAATTAAACACCCTCAAACTGATCATTTCTGCTTGTGCTGATACTCGATAAAAGTGGAAGGTCTTGGATGCTGCTAAATGATCTTTTCCACCTTGAATCAGTTGTTTTTTCAACTTACTGTTTGTTTTGTGAAAATTATCCACAGGGATGTGTAAAAATGACAAAATAATTTAAAAGCAATTGCAAATGTAGTTGCAGAGATTCCTATGGAAATGAACTGTAAGTTGAATTTTAACACATTGAGTATTTTTGTTATTCTGCCATAAAAACAGTTTTTTCCCATTAGTCGCTATTTATCCACTGTCATTACCATGAAAAATATCTTAGGAATTATTAATATCTGTCAATTGAAGTTGCAGCTGATCACCTTTCAAAATAAATGTTTCTGTTTCTAGTGAAGAACAAAATCTGGGAAACTAGAATCACACACACACACACAGCTACTCCTACTCAGCAAAGGCTTTTCATGTACATGTCTACAGAAGCCGGGAACAACCAAAATTGAAGTAGAATCATAGCAAAATCATGTTTTTTTTTTATTAGCACAAATTCTGAAGGATGAGACCAGTGTGATCACATGAATCAGCTTCTCATTCTGATGCCGATAATTATCTTGAGAAAACAGCTTTCGCTTCCTCAAAATAAAATAATCAACATGTTGTATCGAGATAATGGCAGAAAAAAAAAATCATCCATTGCTTTTCCCAGCTTCCGTACTCGGGAATATTTTACTTCTGTAATGAAAGAATCAGCCGAGTCATGAAATGAAATGAAATGATGACGTCACTGATGTTGTGGAAATGTGACATGAGTGAGCCGCAGAAGTCTCATCATGTTTGTTCTGTCCGTTCATCAAGAAGTACTCCTCATCTCAGCACGGAAATAAAACGTGATTCCAACAAATCTTGTGTGTGAGTTTTCCTTCAGTTTTTTTTTATTTGTACCGTTGTGTTTGTTTCATAGACTTTGTCTTAAACATGTTCATTCACTTTGTCTTAAACAAGACATTAAACATGAATAATAAACATTAATACATTTTAGTCCAACTTTCATAAGTATCTGCCAGAAACCACAGAAGTGTTTAAAGTACACTAATGAAAAACATAGTTTTAAAAAATGTTTTAATGCAGGCAAAATTTTGATACAGTTTAATTGCAATTAAATGCAGTATTATAAGTATTACTGAAAAAATTATATTGCTAGTGTGCATGTATTTATCCTGCCACATTAAGTATAATGAAAATAAGAATTATTAAAATCACAATAACTTTGTTTCATTATCACAAATTGTATACTAAAATACTATTTATCATCAAATCTTGAATCTTTTCCTTGTAAAACAAGGTGAAGTATTCAGATCCTTTGTTGTCTTCAGTTTTGTTGAGATGTGTTTAGAACCTGACTGGACGCTTCCTGTGGCAAACTGATAAGACTGAACATAGTTCAGAAGGGTTCACACTTCATGTCAGGACAAAAACCAAGGAACTCTCTGTAGACCCCTACAGTGACATCTTGTGACGAGGCATAGATCAAGACATGGGTGTGAAATCATTTCTACAGCTTTGACTGTCCAATGGTGAAGAGTGTCTGGAAGCACTAAGAGTCTTCCTTGAGTTAGCTGTCTGGCCAAAATGAGTAACTGGGGGGTGATCAGCATCTCAGTAATACTCCATCAGTCATGTCTTCATGGTAGTAGTAGGATGCCCCAGCCTGTTTAGAGTTTACCAAACAGCATTTAAATGACTGGGGACAAGAGGACAAAGATTCCTAGTCTGATGAGACAAAAGTAAATTCTCTGGGCACAACATAAATCACTATCTGTGATTGTCCTCAAGCTTTACCACCAGAATCCAGACCTAAACCCTTTAGAACATTTATAGAGAGACCTGAAGATGACATGTAGAAGCTGCCAGGAAGAACAGGATTAACCGAGCAATTCTGCAATGAATTAGCAAATAAAAAAAACTGTCTTCCATTTTACAGTGCAGTAAAATATGCAAAAAGTTTTTGTTTCTCGTTGTGATTCATTCTCACAAAACTATGTTAAGGAGGAAGAAGGAAATGCGGCTCCCACAGTAGTCATGTATGTGAAAAGGAACCTGAGCAGGTTAAAAACAACATCCTTGTTTGTTACATAGGCCTCTAGGGAAATTCATTTTATGTGTCAGTACAGTCAGTTTTACGAAGCAAACATGGTGACAAGCCAGCCTGGTCCAGAGGCGGCAAATAAGGCCCAAATAATGATACTGCCACCACCACATTTCCCAGGATAAGGTTCTTATACTGGACTGCAGTGGTTACTGGCTGCCCTGCCTTAGTTAAAGAAGACAAATCATGATGAAATCATAACTCCAGTTGGACTCCAGACACCAGTTTACTGTCACCAGTCACACTGTGTATACACGGAGAACACTGATCATCATTATCATCCTGCCCAGGAGAGGCTAAGAGCAAAGTGTGTAATAGTGCAGGAGGTCACAAGGAACCCAAGCTGCTATACCCTCTCAGGTGAGGGTGGGGGAAGAAAAATGAATTGGTATCTTCCAGCTTCTGATTGGCTGAACACACCTGATGCAGGTAATCAGGACAGGGATAGTTGGAAAACAAGCAGGTGTCCTTGAAGACTGAGTTTGAGAACTCCTGGTGTTGGGAACAAAAGGCCTCCACAAGGAAAACACAGAACAACAATGGATGACAGAGAAGGAAACCACTACTCTCCAAAATGTCTGGGATTCTCACTTTTCTGTGGATAAGAAGAATGTTCTGTGTCAGTTGTTTGACTTGAATGAGAAGCGTTATGTTTATATATTTTATGTTAACGCTGCAGCCCAGTATAGGAAACTTATCTGATTTGTGAAATATGGTGGTGGCAACGTCATGACGTGGGCCTGCTGTGCTGCCTTTGTACAGCGGTGGATGCCCTTATTAACAGAGCTATGAATTCTTTTTGTAGTCTACAGGAAAATGTCCAGATATCCATTAGTGAAGCGCAACATCTAGTGGATCATGCAACAACCCTGAACACAAATCATGCCACAAAAGACTTTCTAAAGCAGAAGAAATGTCTGAGTCAACCTAACCCTCTAGAAATGCTGAGGAAGGACCTGAAGCAGACAGTTCATGGAAGCAAACAGGAAACATCGCAGAGTTGAAGCTGGACTAAAATCCCTTCAAGCTGATGTGCAAAAAGGATTCACAGCAGTTATCGAGGGCAAAGGTTCACATCCGTTCGCCACAAGCAAATACTGAAGATTGTACAATAAGAGAATAAATGCATTGCGCACACACACACACACACACACACACGCTGAGTCTCGGTGGGCGTGACAGGCACTACCATGGGCGGGGCTATCATGTCATTTAGGCAAACGCTGATGTGACGCCAAAGTAAGATAACAACTCTGCGTCAAGTCAACCAGTCTAAACAATAGTAAGACCGGAAATATGGAATACTAAAAATAACATAATAAAATTGAATACAATAAAGAAATTAAAAAACATTAAAGGAGACGCGTATATGCCGCTTCTTTAATGGTTTTAAATTTTCAATAGGAGTATATATATATTTGTTTGTTTTGTTTTTGTTTATTTTTTATTGGTAAATGCAAATACTACTTACAACAGTTACATAAAGTTGCATAGAAATATTTAATTTGGCGCTACACAAATAAAACATAATTGAATTTAACAACAAGAGCAACTGAAAAGACAACATCAATAATTAGGCATTGCTTGAATTATTTACTAGTTATATAGATAAAAGATGTGTCACTGGCAAAGCTATCCAGACAAATGTTACATCATCCTACATTCGTAGTTGGGGGTTTTATTTTGAAAATAAAAACCGGAAATGCTAAAGTTGTCGCTAAAAACTTGACAGAGGTCCTTCCAGTCAGCCGGTGGCAGTTGAAGGAATCTGGCACACATCTGACCAGTTAGCGACTCACTCAGATAGGTATATCCGCTGAGAGCTGAAATATCCAGGCTTCATTTCAGCGGGAATTCAGACTCTGTTCAGCGGGTGAAACAGGAAACTACCACGATGGCAGGCCTGGGCAGCGCCGGTCGCTTGATTCAATGTGAGTGTGACAGTGCAGCTAAGTTAGCCTGTAGAGAGGTGTGCATGGAAACCTTCAAGTTGAATGTTTCTTTTTGGGATGCAATCTCGCGGGGTAAAGTGTGCCACTCGCTCTCTGGAGCAGTTTAAATGCGGTTTCAAGTGACGGAGCGGCGTTGTTTAGTATAACGTGGTGTCAACTCTACAGCATGCCTCTGACATTGGCGTCAACATTTCGTAAATGGAGATTAAGCTAGAAAAGAGATGGGAACGCAACTTCCTGCCGGGACTTTCACAGTACAATCCTCATTGTAACCTAACGTCTATTCCTTGTGTTAATTACCTTTAAAATGATCAGCATGACTTTAAACATACGTTTATACCTCAGTTATTTTGTTTTTGTCCATATTCGCCAATGTATTTGTCCAGAATACCAATATTTTAAAACATTTGACCGCTGATATGCTTTTATTCTACAGACATACGACTGTATTTCCGGCCAGTAAGCCGCTAATATACGGTGTATTTACGTAGTCCAACATTACTGTAGGTTACTGTTAAATGTTAATGTTATATAATGGACTTATCCCGTACTTGTGCTGCATTTAGTAACACCCAGCGGATCCGTAAATACTACACATGGCTGTTAAGGTTCCATGTTTTCACGACAAGTAATAAAGAGCTGAATACTTTCACCGAGTTACACAATTCCAGCGTAGTGAACTTGCATAATATCAGCAGGCCTCCTGGCGGCGCGTCAGGGAACTGCAGCCCGAGTTATGAAAGTAAATGTCATAGCAAAGCATAGATTATATTCACTTAAACCAGAAGACTTTGGTGCTATGAGTCTTTTACAACTTACAATCTTACTTCTGCCTTTGTTATTTCACACGCAGCAGTTCACGGAGATGTTATTTATCAAAGTATATGTAGTTTACTTACAGTGACCTCATATGAGGTCAAGCCATTTAATAGCAAGGAGCCTCTAATATGTGATGATCTAATAAATGAATAACCTCTTTGCTTTTGTTTTTTAGTTGCCAGGAGCAGCGTCAGTCTGAGCGTGAGGAGACGCTCCACTGCTGCTGCTTTAGCCCAGACTGCCACTCCAGAAACACAAGAGAACAGGTGACGCACACGAGCGTATGCTGTTTGATGTCTGTACTGTTGGGCCATTGTTTTAATGTGTGTGGTTGAGAGTGTTTGTTGGTTTAGTAGTGCTGCCATTGGTTGGCACTGAGAGCATCCACTGGCTGGACTGGCAGCTTCATGTCTATATTTTTGCCACAAACAACACAACATATCGTGTAATGTTAGTGCTAAGCAAAGCAAAGCTTTACAGAGCTGGTTGCAACTTTTGTTCATCATAACACATTTACAACACATTTGCCGCAGAGTGTAGCAGAGTGTAGCAGAGTGTAGCAGAGTGTAGCAGAGTGTAGCAGAGTGTAGCAGAGTATAGTGGAGCAGGGAGAGGAAGGGCTGCGCGAAACAGATTAAATTGATCACTACACTCGCACTAGCTTAAGTTGGAGCATCCATCCATCCGTTATCGTAACTGCTTTTCCTGTTAGCCAATTGGAGTCA
>OMLM01016569.1:21755-39210 GCA_900302695.1 Helostoma temminkii | reverse complement strand
ACAGAGAGGAAATATAAAGAACAAATAAAATTTGATGATCATTTGTAGGAGAGATAATAAATAATGAATTTAAATGTTAAATGAGAAAATATGAAGTGAAAGTTATAGAAAGGAGAAGAAAGATGAAGTGAAATAAGACAAAAGAAATGAGGAGAAGGTCATTACATCGTGTCCAGCCTAGCCTATGTTCTATTAGCATCAGCAGCTCAAAGCATATCCCCCATTAAACATTTCTTTGCATATTTCAAAACAAATTTCTAACTACTAGGGCAAATATTGTTACGAGCTGGAGCCATCATGATTTGAATGCTAATCTAAGTGGTTTCCTCTATGTTTGGCTAGGCAAGAAGTACTGTATTATCTTTTGAACCAAACCCTGACGCTTTGGTGCCTAACTTTGTTATCATTTTGTATAAAGTCAATCAAGCTGTGATGTTTACAGCCACTGGTCGTTTTGACAGGCAGCGACAGTCATTCCCATGGCATCAAGGAGTGATGCACTTGATACAATAAAAAACATTTAAATCTGGAATACCACAGCAACAACAGTTCCTCAAATGTAACAAGCCAAGAGTTCTGAGAATATAATAATTGCATATATGGTATTTTAGCTGTTACACTACTAGGTACCGTAGTGCTACATTTTTACCACTAAATCTTTATAGACATAAGTGTGTGTGTGTTATTCTGTGGAAAACATTCTAGATATCTGACAAAGAAACATTCCCCTACAAAATTCTTGTCATTAAAACAGTTGCAATGTCCACTTTAACACACAGATGTCACATCACAGACTGTAGAGTGTAATGTATTGGCTGTGGATGTGGTGGTAAAGCAAGTCGTCCACTAATCTGGTTTGAATCCCGACTCCTCCTGGCTCTACATCTCAAAGTGTCCCTGGGCAAGAAACTAAACTCCAGGTTGCTCCCAGTGGACCGCTGCCTTGCACGACATCTCCCACCACAGCTGTGTGAATGAGAGGCAAATTGTAAAGCACTTTGTCAGTCAAGTAGAAAAACACATTTACCATCCATTCCTCTGCATGTGAACACGCAAAGGATCAGACAGTTTGCCTTCTGAATTCCATTTGCTCCTCTAGTGTTTGCACTGAATCTTGACACATAATCTGCATCTCTGATTGGACAATAATCTTTTCCCTTTGCAAAACCAATACACAACAAAGAAGTCAGAGTGGTGAGAACAACATTTGTTCACCACAGTAAAGATTCTTTCTCGCAGGTTCTGCATTTCAAGTCAGTCGTTCTTCGGTTTCCCACACTTTGTGGTCCTTATCAGTAATCTGACCCACAGGTAATAGAAAGACAATGTCACCAGATTAACAGCTACAGAATGGACCACCGTTTCCTTGGCAACAGAGAGAGCAAGAGAAGCAGGAGGATGGGATGGAGTGATTAAAAGGGGAGAAGAGGAGGAGGGGGAGTTCAGAAGTGCTGAGGTGGATTGATGAGAGGAGATGGATGCTGGGATGATTACACAGACAATACGGAGACAGAAGAGTGACGCGGAGAGAAGAAGAGAGTGAAGGGACAAGAGATGTGGAAAGAGAGAAGGTGATAGAGCCATTAGAGACAGACACAAACAGACAGATTGATGGATGGGGTGGTTAAAACGAAGGCAGGGAAAATGAAATGTGAAAGGAAAAAGTGAAATGATGTGAAAATATGGAATCAGATTAAACCTGAACATCTCTGCAGGGAAATTAGTGCGTAGCAGTAGATCAGCGGGAAACAAGGAAAATCAGTCTAACAATGGAGACTTATGGAGGACTGCTATAGTGTGCAGGATGAGGGTCACATGATCAACTGAGGCAGACAAGCCAGAAGTACTTTGCTATTCTGTTACTGCCAATTCTAGCCCGTGGATTTATTATGAGAACTGGACACCACATCAAAACATGGTGTCCGTTCATTCATAAAGTTTCTCTGTTGTGCAGAAACTGACCTGGATGGTCCTCGTGCTTCCACACTTTTGCTCTCATAAGGCATGATCACATGATGCAAGGACAGTTTGGCCACTATTAGCTTCACAGCCCAGCACTGATTGGGCTTTCCTCTGCTACCTTACAGTGGAGATTTTCACAGGTCCACTTAGTTCTGAAGAGCTGAGACCCAACCTGAGTCAGGTCTCATTTCATCTCTTGGGTCTTGGGTCTCTGTGCCCTTATGTCCAGGACCTGCATGTTGTCAAGCGCTGATGACACAGTCTGTCACCATCACTGTGGGAGAAAATGGAGTGAAAGTGAAGTGAACAGAATGAATGTTTTTTGCAGATGTACAGAACAAGTTATAGGAAAATGATCACAAGGGTAAAACCAACTGCCACAGTAGCACATCAGTGTTACTGCTGTTTGTGTTCGCTCTCTGTTCTTGTCCTTGTCGGGTTCAGTCTCTCCTTTTTCAAAATAGTTTATTCACAGGTTGGTGTTGGCTTGTCACATGTCTGTTTGGGTCCAAAGTTCTGGTTCCCTGAAGACCTCTACGTACCTTACAAAACACAGTTGCATGGGCTGTGTCCAACTCAGTGTTGTTTTCTGTAATGTCTGTAATGTTTTATAGCTATGTGACTTTACTGTCACATTTGGTTGACTGTACTCCCATGCTGTATTGTGCTGTGAACCTTTGGAGTCAAGCTGAAAGATTCTACAGCAGTGGGCTCCATTTTGCCCAGTCCCGTCTTCCTGCACCTTCTTAACAATGAATTATAGAGAATAAGAAGCCACAGAATTGACCATTTCAGCAAAATGTTCCTGTTCTCTCTAAACTCTTCATCTGCTGAAAGTGGCATTATTAAACAGTACATTTTTGATAAATTAGTTTGGTTGGTTTCTTGTCACTTATTTGGGATCACAGTCTCAACTGACACCAGAATCAGGACCTTTCCTTTGAGTCGGAATTTTCATCTCTCATCAGAATCCTTCTCTGATTGGTCAGAAGTGAGAGCCTGCCTCAAAAGAAGGGAAATCTGTCCCTTATAACGCCAATACAACTAAATCTCAATCTCAATCTCAAATAAGTTTTGCATGGAGCACGACTGTAACAAGATTGTATTTTCTGTTAACATAATAAGAACATGTTATTTGTTAACTGTTAATTTATTTTGTTAAATGTTAATTTAACAAATACAAAATAATTTAGGTTTGCAAATACTGTGACAGTTATTTTCTTCTTATCCACTAACATCTGGAAAAGCATTGTGCTCTTACTCCTCACAAAGTGTGTTTAAAAAAAATCTGCTATGAACCTGCAGTTGTGTTTCCCATCACATTTAATAAAGAAAAAATAAGAGGAGGACCTGGTGTACATGGTTAAGACCATTGTCATTTCTTTATTGATTTTTTTTCGTCTTTTGTACATAGAGTGGAACAACATTAATTCTCCAAATATCTCCTTCATGTTTGATCATCGTTTTATTCCACACCACAAGTTTTCAGTCACTTCTCTTTTTCTGTTCCAAACTAATGTAAAATATAAAAAATGCATCATTGGATTTTTGATTACTGGATGACAACAATGAAAGACAATGGTAAAAAAAAAGCAATAAAAGAGAAAGAAAGGTTCAGCAAACAGGAAAGGATGAAATGTTGGGTTAGATGAGATTTTTGTTTGTGTGTGATTTAGTTTAAATAATCTGGTTAAATCCTATGTTTGGGCATGGTTTAGCTGAGGAGCCTGCTGCAAAGCCTTTTGATGCCTGCATTGAATTAAAAAGTGGACTAATTATAAGTTGTTCATAAACTGATAGCATAATTCTGTCACTTTTGACACTTTGACCTTCGCTGTTTTTGATGATGTAAGAATCAACACTAAATAACAGAGCCCCTCAGGTCCTAAAACAATAATGTTTTGTGTAAATTATTCAAATTATCTTCTTGTAAAAGTTATTATTCAGTTTGTGCAAGATACTGACCTGTGCTGGCAAATGAAAAAACAAGGACTTGAGGGGTTCTATAATTCAGTAACTTTAAAAGTATGTTTACACACGGCTGTGTAGTTCATTATGGGGTCCTGTACTACAGTTTGAATCTCATTTGATGCTCAAGACTAGGAATGGAAGACTAGCAGTACAGAAAGTGCTCTGTTGTCCCTTAAGTAACACTGCATGAACTTTAATACAAACACAAAATACTGAGGGTTTTATGTTGGCTTTTGGTCATAATAGTTGCACTTGGCAAAAATAAGTCATATAAAATAAGCATCTTAAAACATTTGTTCTTACATTAGTTACTCAGTGTCATTTGCGATTTTTCAACCAGTTTTCTCAATGCGTTATTTCATAAAAAATAAAATTATTATTATTATTTTCTTTCTTTTCATTTTGTTCACTGGCTCATCCTGTTGTTATGTGTGAGAAAATTTCTTCAATTTATTTCAGTTTTAATTCCAGTCAGCCGCACCATCGACTGGCTAAAACCTTTTTTTAAAGAAAAGATGATTAAACCAAGAGAAAATTATTTTTCTGTCAAATTTAGACTAAAATCTTCCTGGTAACAACTCTCTCTCTCTTTGACCTTTGATACATTTTATTAAGAGTAAGGGCAGTTTAAAATCATATTAAATCATATTATGTTGCTGCTTCTTCTCTGTTACTAGAAGAATATAACATATAATATATAACCATAAATTAATAAAACCTTCCTGTTTGGTATTGTCAGGTTTGGGAGCAGGTAGGTATGATAGTGAACCTTGCAAATAAAGAGCTAAGCAGAGCTGAGCCAAGCGGTGGCAACACCTGCTATTACTTTGAGTTTGGTCAGAGCCAAATTAGCTGACAAACTAGTGAGAAATGTAATATCTGTGTAGTGCAGCTTGGAAAAACATCACAATCATTTCTCATTCAGATGCTAATGCTTCATCCTCTAAAACATTTAAACTCATCAGCAGGTCAAAGGTCATACTAATGTGAAATGCAACATAAGGATTTGTGGCACAGCATACAATGTGTAAAATGAAACGAATGGATGATAATAATGAGGTTAATAATCACAATGCATTACACAGCTAGCTAATTGTAAAAATACTCATGCATAAAATCTGGGCTATAGCACTGCTGTGGCTAATGTAATGGTGATGCTAGCAAACACAGGAAAGGTGGGACATCAAAAAATGATGCGTGGAAATTAAAAAATGCGTTTGTATTTAAAACATGAACAAAGAAGCCGGTAGTATTCTGAAAAAAATAAATTCTGGCATCATTCCAACAATGTTCCCAATCTCAAAACTATCCACAAGAGGGGACAATGACCCCATGAAAAGAAGAAGAGACCAAAAAAACAAAATAAATCCCTCAGTACTGGCAGGTCAGAGAGAGAGAAAACAGTAATACATCAACAAGAAGGAGCATATAAGAAAACAAGCAATTTTCATTTTTGGTTTTAGCGCACCTTCATTACAAAACAAACAAAACAAAAACAACAACAACAAAAAAAAAACTTAAAAACATATAAAGCTTTTTCCCCATATTTGTTTCATTTTAAAGTTACAGTTACCAAAAAGAGGAAGAAGAGCAAGTGAATAATTTATGACATACGCTATTATAACATCGTTCTACCACTAGTGTCTATGAGGTATATCTGCAACAGTTTGGTAAAGAGAGCACGGTCTGCGCGCAACGCTCACATGTTCGTTTAAAGCTTTGTGACCATTTGAAGAAAGAGAAGAAACAGGATGGTGAAAGGGAAAGAGCTGCATTTCCACCAAATGTGGTTCACATATATTATTTTTAATACTTATTTGTTCTAATTTGTTTGTTTTGATGGTTGTGGAGTACCAGAAAAAGATTATATTGTAAGCCTGAGAAGGTAAATTTATGAATTCAAAAACTGAAAAAACTAATTTTATGACCTACAGTTTATTCATTTTCTATTAATCATAATGTCAACCAAACAAATCAATCAATAAGAAAATATTCTTATGTAAACATCATAAAATTGTTTTCTATAATGATGAGAAGCATGACAACATTTACTTTATGGTTGCCGTGATTATTCTGATGTTTGAGATGAAAAGTCACTCATAATTAATTACTATGGGAAAATGATGGTGTATGTCTGTGGTTTCCTGTGATTACAGACTTAGTACATCATTGTATGGTGTCAAAAATACAAGACACTTAAGTAAACATAGGTTGATAGAAAGTTTAACAAGTGTTTGATTTTGGCATCTTTGGCTTTCCGTATATACGGAAGGCCGGAGTCTAATTTTTTTCACGTCCTTTTGAACAATTCCGTGTGTTGACTACATCATCAGTTGCTCTGACCACATTCAAACAAACATGTAAATATTCCAATAAAATTATTAATTCAACTATTTTCATTCAGTTTGGCTGCAGTCTCATCATCCCAGACATGTTTAAAGAAAAAGGAAAATCTGATTAAACTTTGTTTCTCCTTTGGACAGCAGTGAGAGGATGATTACAACTGGGCCACAAAAAGCTGAATAAGATTTTTCCTGTTGAAAATGAGCTTAGATAAAATGATGAATAAAAAGAGACAGTAAAAGAAAAAGAGTCAAACAGAACAGGAAGCCTTTGGTATTTACTCTGGATTTCTTTGCGCTGATTGTTTTGGAAAGCACCAAGAGCAAAAAAGAAACTCAGGCGCCTGATGTGAGTGACAGCGGCACCGGCGCTGAGGTATTTATTTTTCACATGAATACATAGTTTATAGCACAACAGAGAGATCTAGACTTCGCTTTGGTTCAAGCAAGGCACTCATCCAAGGTTATCTCATACTTTGCGATGAATCGGCATCTTCATTTTTTAAGCGCCCCAGTTTTGTAAAGAAAAGTTTGAAAAGTCTGAAAAATGGCCTAAACCCAAATCTAAGCAGAACAAACCAAAGATTTGTTCTTTCTATGATTTGGGTTCTTCCAATGCCTCGGTTGGTTTATAAGCCAAATGACCGTAAAAAAGACGCACAATGGCTCAGTCAGATGTACAGGTCCTACACGCCTAATCCTATAGATACATATTGCTTCTGTTATAAAAAGAAAATGGTCTTGCACTGAAACACAGAGTGAGAACTGTTGTGGTTTATGATGACCTCTAAGGTTACCATGTTAATTTTGTACAAGGTAATTTACATAACTATGCTCTTTTCTCTTGCTTTTAGATTTTTTTTTTTTGCCACTGTTGCATTGTAGCTCCAGGGATGTAACTGTGAGCTAGGCCAATGATTGATCGACCTAACACCAGATTTAAGGATCTAAAGACCGCCCCAACAATTAAGAGTCCACGCTCTCCACTGGATGAATTTGAATAATTTTGGTGCTGCCCTTACTTTTAATGTGGCACCATCATTAAGTTTTTCTTCAGTTTCACCCACAAGACTAATCACATTCCCATCGGCCTCAGCTAGACTTTGTGTTACTTTGTCCGTGGGTTGCATCATTCTGGTTGCTATGCAGCACAAAGTTGGTAACAACTAGCCATCTAATTATAGTTAGTGAGATAAGAATGTCAGAATGGGAAATAGCCCAGAGAAAGATAGAAATGTTTAAACAGAACACCAAGAGATTCATCCCCAACTTCAAAACTATAAAATTAGCTTTCTAGATGTGTTGTGGAATTTCTTCTGCGTTTATCAAAGGGACTCAATGGAATCACCAGTTTTCATGTTTCAGTGCAAAATAGAGTATTGAGGATTTTGTGATTTCTGAAGGTCTCATTATGCTTCCCTACATCATAGCTCATTTGAAAAGTGGATAAAGCAGACACCACTGAGTCCATGCTATTGATTTAACACTAGATAAAGCTACGATTTATGTAACGTAAGTGTTTTGATGCCATCCAGCCCAACTTCACACTTAGTTTTTTCAGGATAGACGAAAAGAGAGAGAAGAAAAAGAGAATATAAAATGAAAAAGAAGGCAAATGTGGCACTATCATGAATAAGAGAAAGCACAGAAGCATGGAGCTGAGCGCAGACCGTACTGAAGAGAAAAAAATCTTTGGTTTCTTTGGTTTCATCAACACGATTAAAAGGACAAATGGAAAGTCAGTGAGGTAGCCTCTCTGGTTCTCACTATTGACATAGAAAGTTTTTCGTCTTATTTTCACACACACAAAGTCAGTCTTGGAAGCAGCTAGCTCTAAGGGACTCCTCAATTTTCCTTCGTAACGAGCGAAACAAGTCAGTGTGTTTGCATTCACGCAGTCACTGAAATCCTGATAACAAGTGAACCAACACAGCAGGTATTTTACTGTCACGGTGCGTTAACATCACATCCTGTTTACAATAACCTGGATAAATTCTTATCCTGACACATAAATGTCCAGAAATATTGGAACATCACATTTTTATGTTCAGCTCGGTATTTATGGAATCTTTAACAGGACATGATTGAGATTAAGTTACACTATGACCACCAAAAACATAACATGCAGCTAATGCTGAGATAAAAACATCATCCAAATGTCTATGAGCATGGGTTATATAGAGTCCACCAGAAACTAAAAGAGAAACTTAAAGCTACAGTATGTAACTTTTTTATTAGTGTTTTTAGTTGAAATATGCTCCAAAAATTTGCAAGTGGATGGATGCTGTCAAAGCCTTATGTGGCTGAGACTCATTGAACAGCACTGGCAGCAGCACGGCTCTATTACCTTTTTAAAGGGTTTTGAGAGCCTCGCCCTTCTAGCCTATCAGAGCAAGCCAATTATTTCTGCTTAACTGGTACGTTCTGAAGAGTGTTATTTAAGGTAATTACATAAAACTAATAATGAAGAGCAGTGCAGAGTGTATTGATGAATTGATTTCCAGTCTCATGCTACTGCTGGCTTGCTTCCCCAAAACTTGCATATTGTAGCTTTAATATTGTGTTTTAGCTTTGAAATTCCCAATTCTTAAAATTATAGTTATTTTACTCATGTCCTCTGTAGCAGTATATATGCTGTAAGAGTCTTGTTGATATTGTCTAATTATATACCTCTAATGTTTGCGGCAGTACTTGCAACGAATAAACTTGCAGTAATAATTGGTGCTGATGACGTTGACGCCCTAAAAAAATCACATTACTAACAAAACACAGAGAGCTTGCTTTACATACAGTGATGTTATAGGGGCAGAAAATAGTGCTTTCACACATGCTTATACTGTATGCAGTTTTGCAGTGTGCATGTATAAGTAAGACTTTAACCAGGGTATAAGCTGCGTGGATGTAAACACACACAGTTTATTGGCCTCTCAAGGATTCCAGTTATCTTTGGTGAGTCAGTTTGTATCAGCGTGTGGCCCTTACTTCACCTGATCAAGTGTTACTAGAACATCAGTCTGAAATTCATTGCTTGTTCAACAATGGTCAGTAGGATGCAAAGAAAGAATAAAATAGGCATAAAAATCACAAGAAGTAAAAGAAAAGCAGATGCAGTGCTCATCATTTGGTTGGCTATTATTTGTCATAAAGATTGATTTCATTTCCAGGACAAAAAACTAGATTGGCTAAAGAGTGAGAGCAAGTGTTGACATTCAGAAATACACATTTCTAATCTGACATTTCTACATTGTTCTGTCATCAAGTCTAAACATTCATAAAACGACATTTCATTTGCTTTTTAAAGTAAAGCTAACTAAGAATAAATTAACAGGCCTGGCATAAGCACTGCATCTTTGATGCAACTAACATTCTTAAATACTTATAAATATTCATCAAAAACAATTATCTCTAATTAAATAACAAATTATTATTAGGTAAAAAACTAGTGTTCTATAACACCTCATAAATAAATACAGCATAGAACTGAAAGAAAAGGGAACATACAATGTAAACTTTGGCAAAGCTAATCAATCATCAAGGGAAAAGGTTCAGAGGGAGATTTGGCAACAAAATTTGTTCGCTTAAATTAATTCACAATTAAAATAACATTAAATTACAAAAATCGCATATTGCAAAAACCTAGGAAGGAACATAGTGATAGCAGTAGTAGACAAACATATTGGCAAACAATTTTTAAGTACTTAAAAACAAACAAGCAATGAAAACCTCTGGTTTTTGGTTTCATACCCTTTTTTCTTTTTGGTTTGGCAGGTTTAGCCTGTGTTACATCCAGACAGAACTGCAAGTGGGAATGCAAAATGGCCGCCACCCCCTGAGCCATAAGCCACACCCCTCCATTGGGCGTGGTCAGCACTATGGGAGGGTCAGGTGGGTGGAGGATTTCTTTGGACTAGAAGCTTCACATACAGAAAGATAGAGAGAAAACTAAGGATAAAGCTATTTGACCGATATTTTAGCAGTTTCTCTCAGCAGGTGTTGACGTAGTGTTTTTTGGTTTTGTTTCATTCATTGTTGATGTATATATGGAGCAGCAGTATAGTTCCTCCCCCCAAAGAACAAACTAATGTGGACTTGTTAGCTACGGACAGTTATCGAGTCCATGCATCAGTCTCTCTCAGGTGCGTCCCTCCAGCATGACTTCATTAAACTGTGGTGTAATGTTGCAAATATAGCAAAAACTCAGCTGAGCAGACTTTGTGTTTGTTGGATTGTCCAATGTTGGTCTAGTAAGTAACTTCTTCTAATGAAAGACTTATTCTGAAAACTTGTTTCCATGTTTTGAAAAGAAGCCTGTTTTTTATTTGATGCAATTGTTAATGTCTCCAGATTTTTCCAGATTAGCATCACTAATAATGAAGGATTAAAAAGAAAGAAGTCTGTCTGGTTCAGCCGGTTTATACTAGGTTATGTATGGATTAGTGTTGATCGTAGATCCAAAATCTACAATTAAACAAGTAGAGAAAAAGAAAATGTGTCAGTGCACTACTCACTGTACAGTAGAACATCTTTGGTATGTACTGTAGATTTCACATAGCATTACACTCTCTCTGCAGTAGCAAGCTCGCCGGACAACAGCGAAGTCTGAATATGAAAAGGTGGCTGGGTTGAAGCAAAGATGGAAGCATCCGAGTAACAGTAAACAGCTAGTTGTTGAAGTTTTTCTATATGCACAAAGCCGCTTTTGGCTGAAGCAGGGAGGAAATTAAAAACTACCCTTGTACTGTTGTCTGGCAGCTTTTGTTACTACTGCTGGAGATTGTCGGAGGTAGACTTTGTCCTGTGGAGCAGGTCATGACTTGAGGCAAAACAAGAAGCAGTTCGGGGACATGTGTTCACTGTCATGTTTGTGGGTGGTAATGACTCGCTATGATGGCTGCACGTGTTGACGTCATGCTGGAGGAACAACCAAAAAACTGTTTTTTGACATTTTAGCTAGTACTGTAGAGGTAAGTTATGCTAGATACGGTACTCACTAGCTAGCAAACAGAATATTAGCTAGGTCAAAAAAGCTTGATTTTGCTCAAATGCTTAACTGATGTAGTGGATTAATATTTTGTGGCAAATCTTGGGTGAAAGTGTGTATATTCCAGTAAGTGAAAATGGAGACTTTTCCTTTTAGGGGGAGGAGAACTGCTACTAGAGTTAACGGTGAATCTTTGGTTTGTTAGCTGATGAGGTTTCTGTTGTTCTTTAAACCATTTTTTACTTTGAAAAACTGCATAGGCACACGTTAAAGACACTCCTCAACTGTGAGAGACACATTAATGTTTTGCCTTTTTTGGGGGTCAGAGGAAAGAAAATGGTCGACAGTGTCCTCCATTCTGTCCTTCCCTCCTTCCCATGTGGTTTTACCCATTTCAGTCCCCAACTTGCTTCCCCTTAAAGATGGCCTGACGCAACGTCAGGCAGAACAAAGCTACTTCTCCGCTCCCATGATGTCATCCATCCTTCTATCCTCCTTACTTCTCCACATCATCGTCATCCTCCATCGACAACATCTTCACCGCCACTCTTTTTTTGTATTTGTTTTTTTCTTTTTTTTCTTTTTTTGGTAATAATCTTCCATCTTCAGTCAGTTTTTTTCCGTTTGTTGGAACAGTTAGGTGCAGAAAAGGTTTTCTTTGGTTTCGATTTGTCAATAAATAGAAAAAGTCTCAAGTGTCCATTTTTTATTTTAAATTGTTCTCAAAGCCTTTGGCTTGCCTCTAATCAGGCTGAGATTCAGCCTGGGTTTTCTGAAGAGCAGGGGCTGCTGACTGACGCCTTTCCTTTGGTTTGCTTTTTTTTGGCTTGATAGCTTGAGTGAGAAATGGATGATGAGGTGGTAAAGGTAAAGGCTGTTTAACCAGAGTAGGAGGTGGTGGCGGTTGAGGTTTTGTGAGCGGGTTAATATTTACATCATGTGTAAAGGCTGTACAGTGTGATGGTATCAAACAAAAATCTGTGGATGTAGCGGGATTTGTAGCGAGGGATGCTTGGTGAAGTTTATATGGACACAAAGACAGGCTGGAAGACAGATGGAGGAATCTGTGTCTCTGTCCATTTACCTGTCTGCTGTCCATGCTTTTACTAAGCATCCAACTCGCTTACGCTGCAAACAAATTCCATCTGGAGTTTCTGGCCCCCAGCTGATCTCTCCACTGAACATTTCTTTGCAGCATTAAGTCATGTCCTCTTGTTTGCCAGGCCACTGACCATATGGAAGAGACAAACAAACCAGGCATCGTCTTTAGATTGTCCTCTTTAACTATTACAAAGGCCCTGATCCGCCTGGACTGTTCATCCTCCACAGGCTCAGATGGTTCACTGGTTCTGCTCGAATGTTTGTAACACAGTGGAATTTTGCGATTTGTATTTTGGGATATCTGTGGGACACCTCCAAAAGGCATTTTGTTCTACACCTGGATTTACACTAAAAGGTTAAAAGGTTCACCTCTCTCCTTGACAAAGCAAATGGGGCAGATTGGAAGAGGAATAAAAAAAAACTTTGCCTTGATGTAGTTTCAAAACATGTTTGAAATTACTCAAGACTTAAGTGCCACGCCAATTTTGCCCATTTCACAGCATTGTGATGTACTGAGAGTCTATCAATGTCTTAAATAAACATGGGGAACACTGGAAGTCAAACACTGTTGTGGTTTCCAAGAGGCACAGACATAAATAAAGCCCTTTGTTTTAGTGTAAATCCAGGCTTGAAGAGAGCTGTTCTTGTAGAAAAATATGAGTTTATGCATTAAAGATTATTCCTGCAAATTTCAAATCTACATTTAATTCATCACCTTCTGGACCACATTTGGCTCAAATTGTTACAAAATTTTAGCTCTCATCAACAAACAACACCAGTCTTCAGCAGTGTTAATAGCGCCTTTGTTCCAACTGAGAACAAATATTGTGCTAATGCTAAAATACCAGGTGGAAAGCAGCCTCCTGATGGATGCGCTACTGCTGTAATACAAATTATGGGTAGGTGAAGCCAGGGTAACTGGAGCTTAGCTTTGGTTTAGCTGATGACATTTTGGTCAGGGTGGGAATTCAGGAAATCGTTTGCGAAATGACTCTTTAAAGTTCCATGTGTGTTTCTGTAAAGCTCGTATGTTTGCTACATGTGTGTTTTGTACATTCGTACATCACGGCTGTAACGAATGCCAAATGGATTTCAACCACTGTTTAGAAAAAATGGCATCCTGAGTTTTCTAAGATGTGAAGACCACTCGGCTTGGCAGAGAGCCCCAGTTCTACTGCAAACAAAATGTGCTTCAAGATTGTGCTCACATACATTTTGTATCTGTATAGTATGTTGAGTAAGCTTGTAGTTCTACATGTTGGCTCAAATTATGAGGAAAGTTGCATGTGCCATGATGGGTGTTTATATATGTGTGTATGTTTGTGCTTGCATATTTTGCCATTTCCTAACTTTACAAATCCTCACTGCCCACTTTAAAGAGTCACTGTGTTATATGTTGCTTTTTTCTTTGGTAAAAAGAGTGACGTATCATTGTTTTGTGAATGAAAATTGATTATATTTAGTTATTATTTAAGAAAATATCCTATCTACCACCTAACATCTACCATAGACATCTAGTGATATCTATGCCAGAGATTAAAATCAGGTATTCTTTTTTTAAAATGACCTAATACAGATTGAGGTCCAGCTTTGGTGGTAGAAAGAGGCTGCACCGCCAAATAAACATAGCCATTAATTAGCAGGTGATTAAATTGATCAGTTTCTTGACCAAAACACTGTCCATCTGTCATTTTTTGACCCACTGACTCTTCTGGTGACACACTGTGGAGTGTCCATCCAAGCTAATCAATGTCCTTATGTTATGTTTTTTGGTAAAACCACTATTTCCAGGGTAAAAATTTTAAGTGATACAGTTTCTCTTGGCCTAGAAACTCCATCTTATCCATCTTTGGTTTGGTTGAAAAAACAACCTCTGCTGTACAAACCGATCTCCATTTCAATTTGATAACAGCAGTTTTCTAAATTAGACTGTGAAACTTGTCAAAGTCTAGAATCTTAACCCCAACTGACACATCATTGCCGTCTTTGGACATTTGAGGGTGAAAATTCTGCAGAGAATTTAATTTTATCCCAGAGCTTCTAGCACATTCTGCAGTCATAAAGCCTTCATTGCTTTCTTGTTTGGTTGGTTCTAAGCATATATTGCATAATAGAAAACATAAAACGTCTTCTAGTCTTTGGTATTTGGGCTAGTGTGTCAGCTTATCTTCTACAGGAGACATCAGCAGTTAAAATCTATGATTCAAAGTTTTTCTTGCCCAAGTGAGGTCTGTGTGTTTTATAGGTGAGTTTACCCTTAAGCTTCTTTATGGAATTACATTGAATTTGAAAAAGGCGTTTTGACTAAAATCAAGTCGTTGCAGTGAGCAGCCCCTCTCTGAGTTTGTCACCCTTGACAAAAGCAAAAAGAAAAAAAAAGAAGTAAAAAGTTTGGTTTTCCTCCTCGCTTCAACTGGACGAAACCTCAACCCCGCCATCCCTCCCTTCACCTTTAACATCCCCATCCCACCCAAGACCCTTCCCTGTCACCCCTCCCCATGCCCTCTTCACTATATATTATCACACTTTGGTACAAGTGCTGGATGCTGAAGACTGGGCGCCAGGACTGGCTCCATCGTCTGTCCATTTGTCCAGGCTCCGGCGGCGGGCGTTCATGAAGAAATTGCTGACGGTGGTGAGTTCGAGGCCCAGCTGTTGCGAGATGGTTAGCTGCATCTCCTTGGAAGGCCGCTTATTCTCCTTGAAGATGGCAAGCAGGGTGCGCCGCTGCAAGTCAGTGAAGACCAGCCGCGACTTCTTTGGTGTGTTGTTGCGCTCCTTCGCCGTGTCTTGCTCCTTCCGTTTGCACGCTGAGAGGAAGGAGGGAAAGGTGCCAGGGGAGAGACAGCATTGGCGGGAATGGGTGGACATGATAGGAAAGTATGAGGAAGTGGGGAAGAAGACAACAGGAAAAAAAGTGTTAGTGTTTGCTCAAATGTGAATACTAGTACCCCCTGCTTTGGAATACTGCAGAGGGTATATCCAGTTTTATTTTAATGGTTCATTTAAAAAAAATAGTCATGCACAATTCCTAAAATAATAATACTGTAAATATATCATGGTACAATCATTAACTGCAGTGCACAGTGAAAGCAATAAAAACAAAACCACTGTGAGCAGGAAGCCAGTTTCTATATTAAACAACAGATCAAACTCAAGAAATGGATTTGTGGTTAAAACATAGCAGCTGAAATGGAATTGAAAGTGAAGTGAAAATGAAAGCAATAATAGAGGCAACGGAATTCCATCAGTATCAGGAGGAATATGTTTTCATGTATTTTAAAGCCTCCACTAATAATTCTGACATGGCACAGCACTGAAATGTTTCTATATACAGGTATTCTTGTTCTATCAAAAATGATTTGTGCTACTCAAGGGGTACTTAGCTGAAAAAAGTGCAAAGTGGGTATGTAATTGAAAAAGGTTTGAGAGAACACTAGAGAATAAAATACTTCATTGTCATTGTACAGTAAAATTGGTATTGCTGCATTACTGCAACTTTTAAAGTGCTTTCATCAAAAGGAAAGAACAGAAAGTGCTTCAAGTCCAAGACCAGTAATTAAAAACTATATAAAAATTCTAAGATCAAATTTGATATTCACTTCTAAATTACTCAACATGACGCCTGTTTTTTTCCACTGTTTATGGCATGAGGACCAGCACTAGAGAAGATCACACAACAGGTTTGAAAGTGACCTAGTTTGGTGGTGTTAGTCCAGATCATCCTGGGTCTGTCTGTGATGCTGTCATTAATGTTTTTTTTAAAGATTTTAAATAGAAATGTTCTGAATAAGGCTGTAAATTGTGTGATCAAAAATATACAGACTGACTCAGATATCATCCACGTTTTAACAATAATAACACTTTCAATCACGTGTCTGCTGTTCTGTGTCATTCAGTCAGTGAGGAGGAGGAGGTCATGGTGCTTTTGATTTGATTACCTCTCTGAATTAAGTATGCACGAGCCAGAGCCCGGCTGATCAATACGAATCAGGTTAAAGACTCAATTCAGTAACAAAACTATTATGTAAGGGGAAACTATCCTCGCTGTAAAACACACACACACACACACACACACACACACACACACGCACACACACACACACACACACCTTCCTCATCCCTCTCAGCCTCTTATCACAGCGTTTAACGATCTGACAACAGATTTTAAACATGCGTAGTGAAAGCAAATACAGTATATTATGTTTACAATGAGAAATAATACTAATATAATAGTAATATTCTAAATGTTACACATGTTTTGTATTTGGTATGTTTCAATATTTTGGTTTTATGTTTGATGACCATGCGAATCTGCTAAAAACATGTGCAGCAGAACTTATGAAATCACAACTGAGTCAAATAGGAGCACACACAAGAAATAAATGACTCAGATATATAAATATATCTATAATTTCCTTCATCATAAACAGATCAATTTTCTCCTCTCAATGCTCTAACTGAATAAAATGTTACTGAAATGAAGTGAATATTACAGTGTGAGGGGTCAGACAGTTAATACTATATGTTACTGACAGGTGGCACTATTGATCTGTGAATATGGACCACAAACACAGTGTATCCAGTGTGTGTATCTGTGAGAGACAGACAGGGCTTTGAATCATGTCAACCAGCAGAGAACAGAGAAATTAGATTTGTCTGAACTAAAACTGTCAGGAAGGCAACAGCAGAATCAGCCTCACGTTTCAAATCCCAATAAAAACCCACTTTATTTAAATGCACATCCTCTGCGTGTTTCACCTGTTTTCATTCAACCACTTGTATTTTCCTTTTTACTGTTTACTTTTTATTATCCTTGCTGCATTTAAGTGTGTGCTGTTCACTTTGCAATTGATTTCTTGTTAATGGCGTTACATTAGGCGGACACAAACATGAGCTCAGGAATGTGTTTTTGTTTATTTAAAGTCTAAACTCTACTGATCCTGGACTTTAGACCTGACTATTTACTGGAAGATCTTTCTGATAAAACATCTGACTGTGAACTAACATATTTATGGTTGAATGTTACATTCATAAATCATTATTAAATAAATTATTATGAATTTATAGCTCTAACTAGGGGCTTGGCAGAAGTTCC
>OMLM01016527.1:5215-41919 GCA_900302695.1 Helostoma temminkii | reverse complement strand
CCCCCCTCTCATCTGAGATGGTACCTTCCAGCTTCTGACGCACTGAACACACCTGCACCAGGTGACCAGCAGTGGACAGGGATGTCTGGATTTAAATTCTATTCTACTCTAATGTACAAAATGTTGTGTTGTTTCTTATTCTATTCTGTTCTATTAGTTTATATATAATGGGGCGTGTCCTAATGTAACTGTAGCACCGCCCCCGTCTCCTAGCAACCAGCCCCGCTCCGTGCCTCTCCACAGTCCGGACCCGCAGCGTCCTGGACTTGAAGTTGCCCACATAACGGGGCAAATCCTCCAGATCCTCCATGGAACCGAGCCCAGACTGAGCCGAGGGGCGCCGCCATGAACGACCGGTACCACCGGGCGGCCCGGGACGGGTACCTGGACGTGCTGAAGGAGGCCACACGGAAGGAGCTGAACGCACCGGATGAAGATGGGATGACGCCGACGCTGTGGGCCGCTTACCACGGCAACCTGGAGGCGCTGCGGCTCATCGTGGGGAGAGGGTGAGTCCGGAGACCCGGTGCAGCATCAGCTCTGATTATTTCTGCTTATTATAACATAAGTTTTCTTCTTTTAGCAGCCGACAGTCATATTATCTCAAATCAAAAGTTATTTCCTTCATACAGGAGAGAAATTTGCTGCATCTCATGTCACAGTTTTGATTCAAAGTGAATGAAATTAATAAATAATTTCAGCCACTTTTTGAAAAACAAAGATGAGACTTTAAACCAAACGATGCATGAAGCTGACTGTAAATAAGGGACGTTTGTTAAGATGTGCATGTTTTGGGATGAATGCATCTATATATGTGTTACTGCAAGTAACAATTAACCAGTCAGTTGTGATATTAATCACTAATCTTGACACATCAATAATCTTGTTTTGAATTTTGCATTTTTTGAGAAAGAACATCAACATAATTCTGCTTTTATAACAAGAAAATCTGCCTCCATCACTAATAGAATCAGCATTTTAACAGCCTGATTACAGAGAAAGGTCTGCAGCAGGACACCAGTGCTCCACACACATACACACACACACACACACACACACACACACTGCTTTAATAGCATAACAAGCATCTGAAGCATGACAACTTTACTCGTAATCTCACAGATGTGTCTCTGTTACATACGCTCTGAATCCCATTCAAACACAGAAGCAGTTTTTTTTCTTTTACAGCGATCAGTTACGTCTTTACAAAAACTGACTGTAAGCTCACACTCTGCCTATAAATGATATCAGCTCCGCTCCGTGGCTTTGCTCTGAAACACTGCGAGCCTCATGCACGCTCACACGCCTTAATCTGACGTATAAATAAGAGACGGGTGAGATGATTATAAAAAGGGTTTAGGTGTAAGTCTATATTCTGGTGAGATTGGTAACAGAGGAGTCTTTTGTTCAGGTTTTAAGCAGCAGACAAAGCAGTGTGATATTTACTGCCTGTAAACTACCAGCGGGGTAGAGCACAGTCCGTCATGCTGTTGGTGGCAGGTTTATAAGCCAAGCAGTAAAGCAGAGGAGACTTAGTTTGATGCTGCTGACACAGGAAAGGTCACAGTGATGGAGAGGACGCCTTCTAACCACATCAGAGCCTGCAGGACGCAGTGCAGGGTAGAGACGAAGCGAAGAGAGGTGGCTGAAGCTAAGATGCAGATCAGAGGTCACAGCAAAAGGTAAATACAGGAAATAAACAGATGAATCTAACTGGAAATGTTTCCCATTTGGAAATTTATAGGTAGATTCTGTTACATTTTTATCGCTAGCACCAATTTGTCATCTGAATTTCACAAATCCCACTGAGCAGCACTGGGAGATAGTGGAGGGGAAAAACTCTCTTTAATGGAAGAAAACTCCAGCAGAACCAGGCTCAGGATAGGCGTCCATCTGCCTCGACGGGTTGGGGTGAGTGGAATGAAAGAGAAAAGAACAACAGGTCACAAAAAACAACAACAAGCAGCAAACAAAACACTGGGCAGGTTGTAGAGTAGCTGTAGTTAATTCAAGAAGATAAACAAAGTACATTTGAAAAAAACATAAAAATTCAGTTAGTACCAACACAAAGTTTGATGACCTCCGGCGTGTCCTGGTGCTTATCCTCAGCCCTTTTGTCTTGAAACAGCTGTTAGTATATAATTCATATAACTGTGTTGTAGTGAGACCTTACATTTTTACTACCTGAGTGTTTGTGTTCATGTGTTGTGTTTAAGTTGTTTTATTTTATGGAATATTTATTGAAAATGTCATGTGGGTTTCTTCTTTTGTGTCCTTTTGTTTATACTTTGAAATTTAAAATTTTTGTTTAATCTTAAATATTTTAATTTTAGGTGTGATGCTGTGTATAATCTGTCCAGGGACTAATTCTGACACATTTACAGTGATGTTTATTAATGTTTGATTTTTATTTTAAAATGTTTTTAGAAGGGCCGGAGGTTTTGTGGACATTTTGGACACTGACATATGACAGAAATAGCCTGGTGTAAACCACTCACCCTGGGGCAGAGCGCCGACCGATTGCAGTTTAGAGGAAAAACTCAGTTTAATGGAAGAAACCTCCAGCAGAACCAGGCTTAGGGTGGGCGGCCATCTGCCTCGACTGGGCTGAATAACTGAAGCTACAGAGCTGCAGTGATTAGTCGTCAGAAAAATAAATGGCAGCTATTTTTGGCTAATTGTGAAAATAAATGTTCTCTGTTTTGACATTCGTCAGACAAAACCAGACATTTGAAGCCGACACGATATTTTTCACTAATTAATGAATTAATTGGCAAATTAATTAAGAACATAATCTGCAGTTTAATCACCTTGTTTAGGTTCCTCTTAGGGGATTGTGAACAAGTACATCTATGTCCAGAGACTGCCTCACAGGTTAGTCCAGATTAAGGAGTTTTCATTACTGCATTGCTCAGATTTCAGTCAGTACAGAAGGTTTTGAGGCAGTAAACTCAGATCCACCAGATTCCAGTAAACAGGTTGTTGTTTGTGTTGTTAGAAGTTGGCGACTGACTGGTGCGTCACCTCTGAGTCACCTCCTGCAGCTGCACATGGTCAGGTTACTGTATGAGACGTGTATATCTTCCTTTGTGTTTATTACTATCACACATTTCTTACTTGTACCTTTGGACTATAATCTGGTTTTCTTACAACACAGTCAGCTGACAGTGAAATAAATAGAAGCTCTGGTCCCTTAAATAAACAACCACGTTGTTTCTCTAGGATATAGTGTCACATTTGCAGGCTTTGCCACAGTGTGGCGTTGCAGACAGGACCTGAAATCAGGGTTCTGATGCTGATAAAAGTGGTGACCCAGCCCTGTGGTGTGTGGTAACAGTTTGTGTGTGAAAAAATGGCTGCTGGGGTGTGGAATAAATAATGCAGAGTCACCTCTGTCATGTTTAACCTGCAGCGTTTCAATAATGGATCAGGTCTCAGCCGTTACCCAGCCGCGTGGGAGTAAGAGGCGGGAATGAATATACAGTTTATTCTAAAACCTGAGTTAGCTTAGCTTAGCATGAAGACTGGAAACAGGACAGTCAGCTAAACTAAAATTTAAAGGTAATTAAACTATCTAGCAGCAAGTTTAATGTGCAGCATGTAATTAATAGTAAATACATGATTTTAATGTTTTATAGAACAATAATCTATATCAATAACCATTTTCTGTTTGTTTGATTACTTGTTGCTTATAAACTCCACATTGGGACAACCCCCACAGCTTAGAATTGCCAAACTTACAAAAATTATACAAAATTTCAGGCTGGCTCATTGCTGTCCAACCTCCAATTGGTGTCCTACAGCCAAAAATAGGACCCCATGTGCCTCTGCAGGTCCGAAGTTGTAGATCACTGCTGAATATGAGGGAGTGGGCCACGTATTTTCATAAAAACAAAAGTTGTAGAGAAAATCTAACACTTCTCCAGCTGAAAAGTAGAACCCAGGTGTTTCCTCTGATGCCTTTTTCAGAAATAAATGCAGCCAGAATTTAGCCCCAAGCTCCTGTTGGACTCTTTCAGTCTAAGGTAGGAAATGATTTGCCTTTGAAAGTCATAATATGTGTTTGCATATTGTAAACAAAGCTTATTTAAAGCCTGGATAATAATAATAAATCAAAATGACAAGCACATGCACGAAGGAGGATTTTCCACATCCTTGCAACCCCAAAGTTCTTCTACATAATGACTTTTAACATGAGTCAATGCAAAGTCCACTTTGTGTTTGTGTCTGTTATTGCTTGTGCAGCATTATGACTGGCGCCCTACTGATATCACAGGAGTAAAAATATAACCAGTGTCTGATAATTAAGGTACTAAGGTTATAAGAGTGTGTACACACACTAAATACTATCAATGTTATATAACTTATATTCAGATATTGAGTAATATTGAGTAATGTGGAAATCCATCATGGTTTCTTGTTTCTTATTCTGTTTTCCAGGGGTGACCCGGACAAGTGTGACATATGGGGGAACACGCCACTTCACCTGGCAGCTGCCAATGGCCACCACAACTGCCTGTCCTTCCTGGTGGCTTTCGGTGCCAACGTGTGGTGTTTGGACAATGACTACCACACTCCACTAGACATGGCCGCCGCTAAGGGCCACATGGACTGTGTCCGCTACCTGGACTCCATCGCTGCCAAGCAGATCACCCTCAACCCGAAGCTGGTCAGCAAACTTAAAGACAGGGCGTTCCGTGCCGCGGAGCGCCGCATCAAAGAGTGCGCAAAGCTCCAGAGGAAGCATCGTGAACGCATGGAGAGGAAGTTCATGAAGGAGTCTGCAGCTTTAGACAACCTGGATGCTATCAGCTTCTCTAGCTACACCAGCAGCAGCACATTGAGTCGCAAGTTTAACACTGTCACCTCCAACATGCCATATTCGCAGGTGGTTGCTGTTTGACTTTGAGCTATTGAAATATGTAAAATATGAAGATGCAGTTAAACTTATGCGTTAACTTCTGTTCAGTTAGATTTCATAAACGTTTTCTTTCATTTTTACTTCTGAAAAGGATTAAAATGTTAATTATTTTGCTAGCTCAACAAGCAGACACACTCAAGATCATTGATTTTGTTACAGTAAATTCAATATTTAGTCACCACCAGCTAGTTGCTAACACTATCCGGCTGCTATTGTGCAGGTTTATCAGGTGTCTGCTGAGGTGTTAGTGGTGGGAATGAACAACTACATTTTCTTAATGTCTATACTTTGCTCTCAGGCCACCCTGCACTCCACAGCCAAGGGCAAAGCTAAGATACAGAAGAAGCTGGAGAAGAAGAAGCAGGTTGATGGAACATTCAAGATCTACGAGGATGGCAGGAAAAGTGTGCGCTCACTCTCCGGCTTGCAGCTTGGCAACGATGTCATGTTCCTCAAACAGGGTACCTACGCCGCTCCGAGGGAGAGGTCACGCACCAACATACGCGACATGTTCCTCAGAGACAATGATGATGACGCTGACACAATGTCCCGTGCCATGAGTGATCCAGGCCTCCACGAGGCTGCGTATTCAGAGATCAGCACGGACTCTGGTCGCGACTCCCTGTTCACTCGCCCCGGGCTTGGCACTATGGTGTTCAGGAGGAACTATATGAGTGGTGGCATGTTTGGGATCGGGGCAAGGGATGAAGCGAGTATAGTCGGGAGTGAACCTGTGGGACAGGCACCTAACGTTCGCCTACATGGACAACTGCCTCGGTTAGCCAGCTTTGATGAAGACAGCATTGGCAGCGCTTTGAGTCTGCAAGAAAGAAACTTGCAGGAGTTGCCCTGGGAGGAGACTGATGTTGGGCTGGATGAAGACCTGGAACCAGAGAACAATCCTCTAGAGACCTTCCTGGCCTCTCAAAGCCTTAGTGAGTTCATGCCTATCTTCAGGAAGGAGAAGATTGACCTGGAGGCTTTGCTGCTTTGTTCAGAAAAGGACCTCAGCAGCATTCACATCCCTTTGGGGCCCAGGAAGAAACTGTTGGAAGCCTGCAAAAGACGCCTGGAAACTCTAGATGATCCCGAGGCCATTGAAGACACTGAACTTTGAAGCTCAATACAGCGTAGTCTGTACTTTTCTACTATATAAACCTTCGTTACATAAGCTAATGTTTCTGCATGGATCAGCAAAGCCTTTGGGATTGGGAACGATTGGATTGGGAACGATTGACAAGAATGAGCTCTATTATCCCTAAATCATCAGTGAGTTGCTAGTTTATTACAACGACAATACAAAGCACTTACAGTGAAATGGTAGCTAGCTAAATTGAGCAGGATAATTTTATAGCAATAATAGAGTTAGACTGGTACTAAGTATCCTGATTTTTCAGATGGGCCAATTATTTTCAATGGATTAATGAAAAACATTCCCATGTAGGTATTTAATCGATTATGGAGAAAAAGTTAGTCGCAGTGAGTCGCAGTGTACTGTTTTGATCATAGCATATTTCCTAGCTGCACCAGCAACAAGAGCAGCAACATTTTCCAAAAAAAGCTGGTCGTGACTGAACTCCTGTCAGGCTTGGCTCAACATTAGGACCATGTTGGCTGTTCACTGGCAGCATGTTAACCGCATATTCTAAACTGCTATCGGTGCGCTTGTTAGCAGGCTAACACATGCTATATTCTTTAAATATATATTAATTGCTGTTAAAGTTTAAAATCATGTGACCGAATTTTGTATCAATTGTTCCCACTTTTAGCTGCAGCTGCGGCAAAATCTAATGATAACAGATTCCCAGACAAACAACCACAGACAACAGTTGTACAGGTTAAATAACATTTGCAAAACTGAATAAAATAAACTTTATCAACATTTTTGGATTATGTCACTTAAAAATGTGTATCTATTGTCGTAAACTGAGAACTCACCAACGACAATTCCAACTAATTAAACTAATAACTAACCTAACTAACTCTGTTCATAGCCCCTTACATGACAAAATTCCTAACTGAACCTTAAATATGGCAAATATATTATTTTTTAATTTAGCCATCCATCCATTTACAGCTATTTACTAATGTCCAGATAGTGATTAATAATTAATTTGTGTTATTAGTTAGAATTATTATTATATGCTGCTGAAAAGTGATGAAGAACATTGTATAAAAATTACTAATTGCATGCACATACATCCCTACTATTTTTTAAGACTTTGATCACTTAATTTGCAATGAAAAGGTCTTAACTGTAGCCTGTGGAAATGCCTGTATTAGTATGCATTAGCCTTTATTCTTAGTTCAGTATCAATATTAATATCAGTAATTCTAACACTGACACTACTTAGTATCTTATCAAAATCATTTAAAACATTTATGCACATGGTGTTTGGCGACTAGAGCCAAGCTCCCACCGTACTGGAGCTTCAACCTGAGCTGAGACACAATCAGCCAGAAAAACACCTGTGCAGCCTTGTACCTGCCAGACTCCACCACTCCAGAAAACTTTCACTGGTGATATAGCGCCATATGGTGGTGAATTATGGTATAATGAGGAGGTTTTGGAGCTAAAGACCTGCTGTTATTCTCTTTGCCACATGTACAATACAAACACATTTTTCACAATCAAGTCTGTTTTGTGTTTGTGCAGATGTGTTCAGTAAAACACCTGTTATCTTAACACACTGTCAGTACTGGTGAGTTTCCTGCTTATTAGCCCTTTTTTGCACAGTTTTCTCACTCCACGGCACATACACACACAATAGTGATTATTTTTGTGAAGGATGAAAATAGCCGCAGACTGTTACGGTAGTGAAAACAATGGGGTGTCACTGTGAGGTTACGTGACTGTGTGATAGATAACACTGTTATCTCAGGTTGCTCTGGGACATGTTGGGTTTCACTGAACGTCCGTCTGTGCACGTAAGAGTATGAGTGAGCATGAATGTACGTTTTTATTTATCTGTTTTTTGTAATAATCTGATGAAGTACCCACAAAAACAATTAACTTTTATTAAATTTACACTGAAAATGAATTTTTTTTACCGTGTGACTTTATTCTGCTATAATCAACTTTAATTTTCATTGTGACTTAATTGTTTAGATAAATAAAATGTAAGGAAACAGTTAAAAACTGTATTCACAGTTCTGGTATAGCAGTGTAAAGTAACTAAATACATTTTTTCACGCACTGTACTTAAGTATAATATGAAGGTACTTGTATTTACTCAAATTTTCCACTTTCTTCTTTATTTTTCAACCTCGCTATGATTAAGGTAACTATTGTAGTTTCTACTCCACTGTTTTTATTTTATTCTATATTTACTTCTTTTAAAAACATAATTCTCATTAATATCACTAAATGTAATCAAGAAACACATTTATGGGACGATACTTCACTTCTACCCAGCAACATCTACTTTATTTATTAATATAATCTTCTTCAGCTTTACATTATTAATGCATTAATAACAATATTTCCATGTACATTATGTTTACTTTGGAACTTAAAGAACAGTTTAATAGTCATACTTTTATGTGTTTACTTTATTGTAGCATTGAATGCAATACTTTTACTCATAACTGAATATTTTTACGCAAAGTATTCCTACCAGGGAAAGATCGTCCAACTTCTTGTTTTACAAAGAAATAAAACTGAAAATCAGCTAATATTTTTCTAATATTTTGGGGTATTTTTATTGAAAACCATCTTAAATAGTTTCCAACAGTTGATTCATTGTTACAGTGTCACACTACACCTCTGCAGCCTTTAACATTTGTCCTGTGATTAATGCTTGTATGAATTAAAACAACAGGCTCAAGGCTGCGGGGGGATGTAAGTAGAGCTGTCAGACAGCCTGGCGTTATGTTCCCTTCTCTGCAGTATCTGCTGTCCTCTGGAGTGAAAAACACACGCTGTATCTTTTTAAAAGCACACTGCAGTCAGCATGGCATCTAGCCCAGGACACTCTGACCCCCAGATGCATGCACGTAACTCACATGTACATATCTCTGCATTAATGTGCACATCTTGTCTTTTTCTTTCTGAACCACTGCCCCAGTGAAAAAACAACCCACTGTTAATCCACTCTTCAACCCTCCTCTATCTATGTCCTTTCCCAGGACATTTTGCCAAGGTTAGAGAGACAGGAGGGGAGGGGGAGAGGAGCTGACACAAAGAAACACAAGGGGGGGAGTGAGCGGCATGCAGAATGTATGAGACACTAGAAAGGAGGGAGAGCTGCAGCTTAGTCTGGCTGCCTGTGTGAGGATTTTTGGGTCTGTCACGTTAGAGGTCAGCCTTACATCTTTGAGTTGTGGGGACGATAAATTCCACGGCTGCTGGATTACGAGTCAGCTGACGAGCAAAAAAGAAAGCGATGAGGAGGAGGAGGTAAGAGAGGAGGGTCCACAAGGATCTTGAAGCAGCAGGAAGGGGGCTGGGCTTGTCTCACAATACTTCAAGCCAATGAGGACTTTCAAAATGCTCACTTTGACCTCCAGTGCTCAGGGTTTACTCGTTCAGCAGTGGCTGCTCGCAGCACAAACCGCATGGTGACTTTGTTTTGGGCTGTTCACCAGCGCAGGTGCTGACATGCAGAATGTACCAGAGGAGTGGAGGGAAGGACGGGATGGGAGGACGGGAGAGACGCTGGTCAAGAGGAAGGAGGATACAGACTGCACTGGTGAAGAGATGAAGGGAGAGTGGGTGAGGAATGAAGGGAGTAAAGGTGGTGCAGAGGGGGAGCGAGAGACGCTGATGATGGAGCTGACGAGGATGGTGCAGAAGATGGTGAGAGAGAGCAGCTGGTGGGAGAGGAGGGGAATCGACTGCAGCATCCTGGCAGCAGCGTTCCTCAGTCTGCCTCCTGGTAAGAAACTTCACACAGCTGCTTCTTAACTATTAAATCCTCCCAAACATTGTTAGTAAAGTTGTAAGGTAGAAAATATCAGTCAGCAAGTAGTTCGGCTTTGACACATTTACATAAAATTCATGTCAGTCGATGTGTAAATGTAAAGTCTGTTGAACATACATGACTCAGATGCAGAATGAAAAATAAACATGAATGTATAGTTACCATTTTGCCTCTACGGTGCTGAATTGATACTGTAGGACAATGTAGATGCAAATAACATTTTATTACTGTTTTAAATATTATTTTTGATAGATTTTTATTGATTTATCAACACAAAAGTGTGATAAAAGTAGCAAAAATACTACTTAAAATATTTTTTTAGCCTCTCCGGAGTAGACTCCAGCTAACTACTATGACTTATGATTGTTTTTATTTATTTATGTCTTCAAACGCCTGTTTTATCCAACACACTGTCCAAAACCCCCAAAGATTCACTTACTGTTGTTAAGAAAACCATAAAATATTCCAGCCTGAGAAGATGAAACTGGTGCAATTTCATCGTCTGACTAAAATTAGCATTTTAAACATGTGAATGCAGCTGTTTCTCCTTCCAACAGTGTTGTCATAGCTGTTTTGCACAGTTGCAGTATCCCATGGTTCCCATTTATCTGGGTCACCAGTGGTCAGATACCGACCTCAATTAGGATCATACCCTTTTGTGAGTCATGCTACTTGATCACTGGTCGGCTTTTAGTGGCACTGCAGGACACCTGTTTCCTACTTGGTTTGTAATCTAGACGTGTCTGCACTTAACATTGATCACTGCTGCATTCTGGCTGCTGGAACTGCTCTTTCACAGCAGCCTTTTTTTGAGTTTTCCCTAAACAAATCCATTCAGTATCCCTGCAGAAGAAATCTGAGTTAAAATGAGTCTGGAAGTGGCACAGGGACACATGGGTCATTGTGAATCACGAAGCTTCTGACTTATCACCTCGGAATAGACTGCTTTGAAATTGGAGGTGCAGCATATTAGCACTGTTTTATTAGGTTAGGAGGAGAACATGTCACCTAAAACCTGCTGTGAAAGGCAGAAATGCTTCACTGGGAGCTGGAGTTGCAGTGTTATTGCTGCTAAAAGGTCTTGTTTTGTGGGTCTAATCAATTATTCAGTGTGATGAGACTGAGGTCATTTTCTCATCACACTGTCAAAGTAAATGTATTATTGCATGGAACCTCCTGTGAGCTGAAACACACGAAGCAGCACAGTCATCTCCAGTGAAGGATTATGTTTCTGCTTTTTTCCTCCATCCTCCTGCTGGTTATGGTTGAAACTCACACTGCTCCTGCAGGGGGGATGACCGAGCGGCTGCTCACAGATGAGAGATGTATGTTTTAGCAACACAGCAGGGACAGTGTGGATGGCAACAAGCAGAAATGTGGATACTTTACTGAACAGGCCTAGCAGGCATAGCCCCAGAGGCTGGAGAGGTCAGGTTACCTTTAGGCCTCTGTGTGAAGCAACTGATGCAAAACAACCACAACTAAACAAAAAATAACTAAAAAGAGACACAGAACAACCAAAATCAGACACAAAATTTTCAGAAAGAGACTAAAACTTCCATAAAAATGCACAAAACTCTACACCACCAATACACACACAAAATGACTACACTGAAATGTGTACAGATGCACAAAATGACAAGAAAGAGACTGAAAAATGACAGTGAAATAAATAATTATACGTAATTATACAGAAATTAAATATACTTTAAGCAAAGAATAACGAATTAGAGAACAAAATACCAAACCTCACAGAGTTACAGAGACACGTAAAAAGGCTGAACAAAGACTAAAATGCTTTGTGTGAAAAATGTGTAGAAGAAAAAAATGTGAAGGTTATGTGATCATATAAAGAATTAGAAAAAGACTAGCTTTTGTTTGTTAATATAACAGGAAAAGATCAAGGCATTGCTAAAATACCCTTTTTCATTTCAACATACAAACCAAAGCCATATCTTGCAGCCTTCCTGCTGCTGTCCTCCTCTCAGATCCTGTGGTTTTCGGCGGGCATGCTGCTGATGGGTGTGGCTCATGCTGTCATCACCGTCAAGGGGACCCATCTGGCGAGCCATGGGGCGCTGAGCGAGTCGCCGGCCTGGGGCAGGTTCTGGGCCGTCTTCTTCATTGAGGTGAGATGTTCAGAAATAAACAGCAGACTGCCGAGGCACACCTCAGGTGATCTTGCTGAATTGGGCTTTAGACTGGCAAACAAACATAGCAGCGTTGATTTGGTCCAGTGCCAGTGCTTGATTAAGTGCCTCACGAACAATTTATGTTCACTGTTTTCTTTACACTGCAGTAACATCATTATCGTTTCCTCATCAGACTAGGATTAGGATTAAGCCCTAGTCTGCCCCCATGTGGCTGAACTTTCAGACACAAACTACGCAATGAAGTTTGCAAACAATGGCACAGATTAAGTAGCTGCAACCTACATCCACGTGTTGGTCTACAGCAAGAATACAATGATTGTATCACCTCACCTGACTGTACTGTCACCTGGCCTTCATCTGGGCCGGGACTAGGAGATATGTTCATCATTTAGAAAAAGAAACTAGAAGAAGACGTAATGCTACAGATAAATACAGCAGCATGTGGCAATGTTTTCTTACCATCTTAACTACTCTTGATGACCACAGACTGTTTATAGCCGCTTCTAATAAATTAGAAGCTGTAAATGTCTCTGTGTTTCATCTCTCTTCTCAACCTGATGGTTTTTTATCACAGGTGGAAATGACAAACCACTTTTTAGACTTTTAGACTCATTTAGTTATAAAATATTAAGTTACAGACAATTTATTTTCCCCTAAAATAAAGTTTACTGTTCATTATGTACTCACTTTATCAGGTGCACTACTTATAAAGGTAATATTTACAACAAAGCTATCAGATTAGGTTAGTTTGTGTGGCTAATGTGCTTTTTTAAAAAATTAATTAACATCTTATTGCACAGGAGCATGATTTGATTGTTAAAACTAAATATGAGGAGATATGAAATTCAAATTTTGTCAGCAGGAGGAAATCGGGAGAGGGTAGTGAAAAACTGGGAAAAATCTCCTGGGAAAATCGTGAGAATTGGCAAGTAAGGCTGAGTTAGCATCAGTAAGTTCACTTTGGAAATTCATACTTAAATCTATATTACACTTAATTTTCTATAAATTAAACCCGTGAGTTTTATGGACTTTAAACATGTTCACAAAATCTAACATAACAAAATAATTTCCTGCTACTCCACATAGGCGCCTAAACACAACTTAATAATTATCCTGCTGATCAGGTTGTAAATTCTGTGTTCAATAACTTTTAATAACCTTAGTACCAGACTAATCACTAAAATGAACTTTTGAACATGTGAACTTCTCTTTAGGAAAACATAATGTGGCCATAACCTCTGCTGGTGTTTGCCCTCACCCTGTTATTAGCTGCTTATTAAAGCAAACACACAAAACTAGGGTGAAATGAGTCAATACCAATATTGATTTTCCTGCTTGATAATATTTCCATTGATTGTGCTGCCTCAGTGATGGTTTTCATAACCATTTGCATGTGTGTTTGTGTGTCCTTCATCCACTCAGATCTGTGGTTCGTTCTCAGCTCAAGCTGGAGTGCAGGGACACATTAAGATGCATCATGCTCATACGAATGTTATTGGACTGGGTGACTCCAGCGTGTGGAAGGTCCCCTTCCTGTCTCGCACTGTCTACCTGTTCTTAGCTCCCCTAGCTGTGCCAATCATCACTCCACTTGTTGCACTCGGTAAGAGACAACACAGGACCACAGGACAGTTTATTCGATTCATTCTCACATGTGATGGTTTCTGATTCTTTGGTTTTGCAGCTCAGCTCGGAGGACAATCATCGGCCCTCATCATTAGGACCATCCTGATGGTAGCACTTGGCCTGTACTCACAGTACTGGCTGCTGATTAACGTCTCTGGGTTTGAGTCACCTCATAGCGCTCTGCTCTGCATGCTCGTATGCAGGGCGATGTTCTCTGTGCCCTACATCCACGTCAACATTTTCCAGGTGAACAACTTCCTGCTTTATTGAAATTTAAACACACCATAACATAGAGAAGTTCTAAAACCTTAAGTGTTACTTAAGTAAGAGAATAATATAAAATCGAGAAAACAACCCAGTCAATCTTCCAGTAAACCACATGATAGCAAAACTAATCCATGCAGCGGTGGCATCATCCTGAAGATTACCCAGTTTGATAACATGAGCGATAAAAGATTTTCCTTCAGTTGTACCACGTCCAGATAAGAGAAGCTGAAATTCTCCTCCAGATCGTGACAAGTCCAAAATGGCTCCAACCTTTGACAGATATTTGACAAGTTGACAGTTTAAAGCCAATGAACTTAGCTACTTAAACAATATGTGAGTAATGGGCTAAATGGTAGGGGGCAATGAGCAGCAGGTGAGTTTCAATTTGTTTTTTTAATTTTATTTTATTTATATAGCACCAAATCACAAAAAAGTAATACCAAGACACTTTTTAGTGTGTTTTAGTTTTTTTTCAAGACACTATTAAGGTCAGAACCTTAATAGAGGATGATAGAGCCACAGGTAAGCAGATAAGACAGGTCAGTGCAGGGCAGTAGAGCCAAGATGGTGGATCCACTAGGGTCAGGAGAGGACAGAGTGTGTCTGCAGCTGCAAACAAAAACAACTTGGCCAACAAGGAAGGGTAAGACCCCAGTTTATATGGACCTGAGGCAAGACAGGGGAAGTGGGAGGGGCCTGGAAGCTACCACTGGTGGGTTAAACCAAAACCAAAGGGGAAACAGTAGCAAAGGCAAAAGACAAGATAGTAACTCAAAGCAGTAGATCCAGATCGTGACACACACCCCTATTTTTCAATTGTCGTGGAAGCGAAGGCACTCTACCCTTTCACATGCAGGTCTCAGAAACATCCCAGAAGGTGCTTCTCTCAAAAATATGTGTGTGTTTCTTTAGCAGAGTGGAGAGACGGAGCGACACTTTTGTAAAAGTTAAATCCACCAATCACCTTTCTCTCCCCTTCTGTTCCCCACTGTAGCCCTGCTAGTAGGTGAAGCTTCCCTCCCGCTAACATAAGCTGTATGCAAAATATAGCCTAGCTAGATTTCTGATGATTGATTGTTAGGATGAATTCATACATTTATAACAAATTAGCCCTGGAATTTTTAGGTAACCGCTCAACAAAGTAGGAAGTAACAAAAGTAAAAACAAATGAGATTTTAAAAAAGCATTAGCATGCTAACATGACGGTTTCACACCGATATCCTGAATGACAACAACCTATTTCTGTGAGACTGTTAAGATGTTAAATTTTACCACCAAATTAATAGCTTTAGATCATCTGGATTAACCGTTTCAAACTTGGAAGCTACATCTGATAAGTAAATTATCTTACAATTATCATACAACTTTATACTTTTGTGCCTCATCTCAGTCTGTTTTCCAAAGATCCCAACGGTTAATTCACTTTGAGTAAATAGGTCTAAGTGTACGTGATCTGTTGTAAGTTAATGGATCTAAATGTATTTTTATTTGCTTTAGTGAGGTTTTTTACAGCCAAGCACATGTGCTTTGCTCTCACAGATTTGGTTTGGACTGCTGGCAGCGTCTCTTCATGCCAAAACGATTATGAGAGCACCTCTTGTTTGAGAAACTCTTGGCTGAATGCAGCATTGTGTTCTCATAGATCAGAACAGTCGGTGAACTAATGGGATAAAAAAGGAACAATTCATGCATGATTTTCCCAGATGGAGCCTGAGTCCTGCAGGTCATTGTGCATTGTTCTGATCAAAGTGTGTGAAGGTGGATTAGAAAACATGGGGCCCTTGATGTGAAGTCGAGGGTCTAACAAGAGAAAAATGTTTGTTCTCTGTGGGGAGGCTGGACTGAAACTTGTTCTCTCCTGTCTCTTAGGACCACTGCCAACAACAGCACGATATTCTTCCCTGAACTCAGGGAACCAGGCGATGATATTTGGTTTAGCTGACTTCTATGAATCTTCTTAAACACTTGAACAAGAAAAACAATTGAATCTCAAGGGCTTTAAATGTAGTTTGGTTGGCTTGGCTCATGATTCACCAGATGGACAGGTGACTCCCCGCTGGTGAGAGATCCAGGGTCCAGTTATTGTAGAATGTAGCACTTTACAGCTCAGCTTATTTCTGTAATAAAAAAGTGGCATAATATTTTGTAAGTACACTGTAGTTTCTGGGTAATAACCATGAAACACAGCGGGAAAATACAAAACTACCTGACCAACAAATCCCACTGATCAGCACTAGGAGGAAAAATTGCCTTTAATGGAGAAACCTCCAACAGAACCAGGCTCAGGGTTGGCGGCCATCTGCCTCTACCCGTCAGGGTGAGTGAAAAGTAGAGAGAGAAAAGAACAATAACAACATCAGACAAAAAACACCAGGCAGGTTTGTAGGGTCAGTAACTAGCAAATAAACAGGAGAAATTAATTTGTGAAGTTTTTATAACAGTGTCTGTTTTCATCTTGTTATTTATCTCATTTTAATTGAAATTACGATTACAGATCAGCTGCTAAATCGACCTGAGGGTGAACTGTTTCATCTGCTGAATTAAATACTTTTTCTTTTCTCAGCACATCGGCCTTCCCATGTTCTCTCCAACCCGCCGACCGAAGAGGATCTACCAGATGACCCACGGAGTCTTGAACCTGCCACGTAACCCTGTGCTGGACTGGACGTTTGGACACTCGCTTATCAACTGCCACGTGGAGCATCATCTGTTCCCCTTCCTGTCGGACAACATGTGTTTAAAGGTAGGAGACAAACTAAAAAAACACAGGGGTTATAATGATTGTAGAAGTACCCACACTGTGTTTTATTTAACGTGTCAGTGGACTGAATTGTTACAGTTTGAAGGACAAATCAGATGTGTTCATGTCTGAAAAGAGACACTTGCATGCAGTAATGTGGAGGTACTGTCATTTTTAAAGCTGTAGAATTAATTACATGATGCAAGAGGCGTCGTTTAACAAGTACACGGCTTTTACTTTGTGATAATTTTTTGTGTTTATTTCTCTGTGGTTTGGTTGTGTTCCTCTCTTGTCATTTTGTGGGTCTTTATACTTGTTTTGCATCTCTTTGGTGTTTTGTGTTATTTTGTAGTTGTCTTGCGTCTGTCTGTGGTCTCTGTGGCTACTGTTTGTCTCCTTATGATGATCCATTTGTTCCTATTTTGTGTTTCTATGTAGTGTTTGCTGTTGTTTAGTGTCTCTTTGTGATTTTTCGCCAGTTCACCACAGACTCCTCTCAAGGCACTTTACATATTAAGGTCTGAACCTTACAAAGTTATTTAGAGAGAAACCAAACGAATCCCCCATGAGCAGCGCCGGGCAACAGTAGGGAGGAGAAACTCCCTTTAATGTAAGATACTTCCAACGGAACCAGGAGCATGGTGGGAGGTCATCTGCCTGAACCGGTTGGGATGAGTGAAAAGTGTAGAGATAAAAGGAGACAAAAAGGAGAAAAGAACAGCAAAACATTAACAAAGACGGACAGAAACATAATCATGAGAGTGCAGCAGCTTCTTGGTGCTTGCCTGATGCTCGGCTAGGACCTGGGTCACTTAACCTCCTCCCATGGTGAGAGAGAGAGAAAGAGAGAGAGAGAGGGAGAGGCACACAGCCTGTCTGCTTATGTGTGGGAGAGACCAAAGGGTAAAGGAATGCATTCTGAGAGTGGAGGGAACGTGGTGGAATATAAGGTTTGAGAAGGTCAGACAGGTATGAAGGAGTGAGTTCATCAGCAGCACCTTGAAGTCTGATTTGACTGTAATGGGAAGCGAAAAGTGCTGTAATGTGGTTGGATTTTCTGGATTTGGTTAAAATTCTAGCTGCAGCATTCTGGACCGTTTGAGTTTAGTGCTGGCTTGTAGCCTGATGACAGTACATTACAATAATTCAGTCCAGATTACATAAAAGGTTGAAATTAAAATCTCAGCATGTGCTATGGACAGAAAAGAAGATCATTTAATTTTGCATCACTTTTTTGTGATGTAAGTCTCTTTGTGGATTTCGTGTGCGTACTGTGTATGTCTTAATTTAGCGCCTGTTTGTGGTTGTTTTGCTTCACCTTGTGGAAGCAGGGAACAATGCCCCTGCTGGTGGCTCAGTCTTCTCTGTCTCCGTCTAGTGTAAACACTGTGCAGTGTTTTAAGGTTGAATCAGTGTTTTGACTTGTTCATATAGAAATCTCTCTTTCTTCCCACTTCTCTGCAGGTGAAGCCCGTTGTATCCAAATATCTGACAGACAAGCAGCTCCCATACCAGGAGGACAGCTACCTCTCCCGTCTGAACCTCTTCTTCCACAAATACCAGGAGCTGATGGTGTTTGCTCCTCCGATCACAGAGCTGGTGGGAGTGCAGTGACGAAGGAGGAGCCGTTCAGACTAATGAGCACTTCTGCTGACATGCTACGACCTGCACGGTGCAGATTTGAACTGCCTCTAACACACCAGACAGAGTCTGAATCAACATATTAAGAGGTTTCTGTGCTGAGCTTTGACATCAGGAGCTAAATTAACAAACTCGTTATTCATATTTAATTAACTGAATGAATAAACTGAACTTGAACAAGGTTAACGCTCAGTCAACAGGTTTTTTTTTGTTTGTTTCAATGACATTAAAAGTGGGAGATTAATAACAGTTGAACAGTTTGTACCAACTGGTTCGTATAACTCGTTTAACTCCAGGTTAGAAAAAGCACATTATTTATTAAGGTTCCACAACTGCAACAGAAAGAGCACAGGTTTCCAAAAACAAATTGTGTGTGGATTTTAAAGCCATAAATACGTGGCTGTTGAAATATTAATAGAGATACACAAAAACAAAAAAACAGAAACTTTTCACAAAACATGACAAAATAAAAAAACTAAACAACAAACTGGAAAACACATTAACATTTCAGGAAACCAAATGACATTTCAACAACACAGTGACATTTGTTCTTATTTCTGATTGGCCATAAATCACATCAATTATGGATGATACAGAAATAACAGCTGCAACAAAGAATCACCTCTGTCTGACTTGAATTGGAGAGGAGAAACTCCCTTTAATGGAAGAAACAACAGAACCAGGCGCATGGTGGGAGGTCATCTGCCTGAACCGGTTGGGATGAGTGAAAAGTGTAGAAACAAAAGGAGACAAGAGAAAAGAACAGCAGAACATTAGCAAAAAAAGAGGGAAAAGTCTGTTTTCCCTAATGTTCAAATGTTTACTGAAATGTTAGTGTGTTTTCTCGTTTGTTATTGCTTTTCCTGTTTTGTCATTTGTCATTTAGTTTTATTTAATTTTAAGTTTTCTGTAGAAGTTGGAGTTGGATCTGTTGCAAGGGAGATCTGGCAAAGATGCAGGTATAGAAATAATAATATAAGCAGAGTGAACAATGAACATCAGTGCGATGATAAGTTGTACCCACTTTATAGTGATTCATCTAATTTGAACTTTTAGTTTGTTAATGCAGTATGAGGGGTTGGAGTTGGGACCACTTCTGTCATGTCACCTGTCTTTATGCACAGTCTATGATGTTTTAATTTCTTTTTGCAGAAATCACAACAACTTTCTCTCCCATCTCTTTCATTATTGTAAGTCATCACAATAAACAACTGATAATTATTAAAGTTGGTGCATTTATTTGGTCCAGATCTCCACAGCTGAACAGGACTTTACATTATTTTATCTTAGTATTTGTCATAACCCTGGCTTTCCTGTTCCAACTGTTCTCTTTCTCCCCAGTAAAAAAGAGCCAGTAACAATTAAGTCAGTTTAGTTTATCCATCTTCTGCTGAACAGAGTTATTATCTTACGTCATTCTATCAAGAAAACAGAACAGCAACAGGTTAATTTATCAAAATCAAACTGGTTCCTGGTTCATTTGATCACAACTGTGTGTAAGTTTATTTTCTCCTAATTTCACCTGTTACACATTAACCATGAACACCAAGCCTGTATTTTCCTGTTTGCCTGGGTATTAATGAACTTTTTTCCCAGCTCACATCCACAGTCACCTGTCTGCTTTCCCAGTACATCTACCTGTACAGTCACCTACCACACATTCTGTCTCCACACCTCGTCCTTTATGAAGTTGTTCCTTGAATGACATGTTTAAATTAATTATTGTGTTCATGCACATGAATAAACCATCAGCTATAATTTACTGTGGTTACACAGACTCACACTTATATTTACTGTTTGACATAAACATGTATATCAGGGGTTCAAATGTAACACTTAAATTTCAAGCAATCAAGTTATCAAGGAGCGTTATTTTATATTCTGCTCAGTTAGGCTCCATTTGTGTGAGAAAAAAGTCTCAAATTCAACAAAATTTATCCAAATAGATCTTTGAGGTAAGAAAAGTACATTTTTTGAGATTTGAAACACTTGACGCTGTCGTGTTTTTCCTGCCCTTTTTCTTCCAAAATTGTATTTATTTTTTATTTATTTTCATTTTATTGGGGCAGAATAGTAGGCAGAGGGACAACAGGAAGCAGGAGCTGGAGATGGGATCGGGTCTGGGAGAACGTCTGGGTTGATCACCACGGAAGACAGATGTGTTATGATGCAGGAAGGCAGGTAAGTCACTGTTATCATTGTGAGGAGTGAATCTGGTGAGAATCGAATGGAGACTGGGGTGAGGATCTGGGCTGAAGAGGCAGATAAGTAGACAAGATGGCAGTGCCTTGTCTGAACAAGGTCAAGTTAAGTGTCAACACAGACACACTGGAGATCCAACAACAGGTAAGTCAGAGAACAGATCAAGGCCCGTTACTGATGATAATAATGATTATAAACAGAGCAGAGAAAGAAGGCCCATCGGTCCACAACCCAAATCCACGGAAAAACGGAAAAAAACAGGTCAGGTAGACTTACAGTTCCGATAAGGGTTTGGTAGATTCAGAGTCTGGGACCGGTCTGAGTTCAGGTTCTGGTTCTAGGTTTTCTTTTCAGGCAAGACAGGGTAAAGTAGCAGAGTCATTTCATGAACAAGGATTAACAATCTGGCAAAGGGAGAGTCCCACAAACCTGCTTATAAAGGATGAGGATGAGGGAGAGCTGAGCCAGAGACTGACAGAGTGTATGGAAACCATGAAACCAAAAGTTTTCTAATAAACAGAGGTGCTCACATTAACGACGGGTCTTAGACCACTTTTACTCCATTTTTTTTCACTTTGTTTTGTTTGTGTCGAGAGAAAAAAGTTAAGATACAACAGTGGTAAGATAAAAAACTGATGCCACAAGTGATCGAATGAAGATAGATCCAAGGAGAAAGAAAGAGGAAAGAAACTAAGGAAATTAAGAACACCAGAATAGACCATTAGCATAAGGGTAATAATATACAATTAGCTAAGTGAGCTATACTGAGTTCATGAGAGACATCCATCCACCAACAATGAATGATCAGCCAGATGACTTGTCCATTTTACTGGAGAGACATCACCTCACCAATTTTCCCAGCACTTCTCTCCAGCTCTTCACCTCCTCAGGTCTACCATATAGGTAGACATTGTTGGCACCTACCGTATTATCACGTCATGTTAGCAGTAGACAGAGTTCAACATCAGCCTCCATTTGCAGTCAAGCATCCCTTTTATCTCTGGGTTCTTGCTAAAAAGGGATGCAGCTTGGTCACTTGAGGGCAGTGTCTGCGCTAAAGCTGGTTTGTGGCCTGATTCAGTCAGAGTTTGCACTGGGTTTCCCTCTTGAACTTTGGATCATCTGAAATGTTTACATTTGTATAAAGAGGCAGGTAAATGGACAAAAGGTCGCAGCAGGAGTTTCCTGCCTTATCAGCACGGCTCAGTCGAACAGAGCAGCTAAGAAGTCAGTGAGTTCATGAGCTGGAGTTAGAAGAAGAGAAACGTATGTTTTCAGTTAACTCTGGCAATGTATGAGAATGCAACCCTACACCTCTCTGTTCCTCTTACAGTGTGAGCTCCACCCTTGAAGGAAGGGGAGGGCGGTGATTTACATGGGGGTGTGCCGCTGTTTGCTGCATTATTACTGAAGGGGTGGGTATCATGTACACTAAAACTACATAGCCATGGACTGACATCACCAAGGTGTGGCTTTCCAGGCTCTTCTCAGTGCGATCCAGGAACAACTGCGAGCTGGTAAAAGTGGTTGAACCAGTTCTTGTCAGAGAGTATAAGAGAGCGTACGTGAAACAAGGCTGACAGACATACTGGACTGGGGACATGGCAGATACAGCAGCTGTAGAAGAGGCTCCCGGATCCACACAGCAGCTGTGTGGTGTCTGCTCAGGTGCTCTAAGCGGAGACAAGCCGGCAGCCTGTGGTCATTCTGTTTGTGGCTCCTGCCTCGGGGACAAAAGTAAGGGATGTTCCCAGTGTCTACAGAGTCCCAACAAGCCTGAACCTGCTGACAGTCTAAACCAGAACCAAACTGAGGCCGAAATTCCCGCGATCAAGGCTGAAGATGTTCAGAATTCACCGGAGATCAGAACCCAAGAAGAACTGAATGAGGACCCCAAGAGTATTGAGGAAAAGAAGGCAGAGGCAGAACTGCAGACAGAAGAAGAGGTAAAAAAAGGAGAAAAAGAGGAGGTAAAAGGAGAAGAGGTGCAGGAGGAACCTCCGGGCCCCGACGATGTGGTGTGCGACTCCTGTATCGAGAGCCCCCGCAGGGCCCTCAAGTCCTGCCTCACCTGCTTGGTGTCGTACTGCGAGGCCCACCTCCGGCCTCACCGGGAAAAACCAAAGTTTCAGAACCACCGGCTGGTGGAGCCGCTCAGGGACATTGAGAGGAGGATGTGTGAGAGCCACCAGTGGCCCCTGGAGCTTTTTTGCTCTGCCGACGCCTGCTGCATCTGTCAGGAATGTGTGATGCAGGACCACAGGGGCCACAACACTGTACCTGTGGTGGAGGCTCGTAGTCAGATAGAGGCAAGTGTTGTTGTTCTGTTTTATATCACCATGAATATGAGCATTAATATTGTTTGGTTTCGTGACATTTGGATCACAAAATTGCCTCCAAGTGGACATTTTTTATACGTCTTTTACATTTTATAAATTTACCTAAAAAAGTAACTCATAATGACACCAGTTGCTACCTACCTTCTGCTGTTTTGTTATCTGATATGTAACATGCCAGTCTGAGCAGACTGAACAAGAAATAGGCTTGAATAATTTAAAGTTTTCAACATCGAAAGTCAGGAGCAGTGAGGCATCTGTTTCTCAAGGAGAACTTATAAGTACTTGTCTTCTTAGACAGCTGTGCAGTTGCTGAATGCTTTTCTCTGAACCAACACCCTTCAGTCCAGTTGATTGAAAGAATATTCAGTTTACACTCTTTTTGCACAATGAAAGACAAATATTAATGAAATATTTTGTTTAATTGTTGGTGTTTTTTATTGTCATTTGGACAGAATTCACTTTTTTCCACTATTACATACAGCAAGTTAACAGACATGCTTTGGCTGTTGTCGATTAATCATATACTTAGGTTTGATCTGCACCTCATCCTTGTTTATTGTATTTACACAAAGAACTTTTAATGACTCTAGTCTATGCATGTTTCTGCTGTTTGTATTTTGTGCTGTAGTAAAATAACCTTGTTATCTGGTTATTCCCAGATGTCTTAAAACAAGGAAAACAGTTGCTTTGAATTCTTAAAGACAATTTAATTTAATGAAAATCGTTGCTAGTTATTAGAGGACACACATGTTTCACAGGATGTTATTGTAGCTGGTGAAGAAGGTCATTCAAAGTGTCCGATTAGCGGGAACTTACAGTGATGGTGGCTCAAGCTGCTGTAGCTTCACCTGTGCAGATGCAATCCAGATGTAAAGCTGATGAAGAAGCAGCTACTGAGTGAAGAACAGTCCATGTGCTGCTTCTGGCTCTGTCTTTAACCAGATACTAAGATACCATTTTCCACACTTTTTCAAGTGTTCCAAACTTGAAAGTGAGAGAACAGTCAACTAGAAGATTAAATTAGTTTCTTCTCACAAATTAAAGTTTCAAATGTTCGACTTAGTTCGTATAAATAATTTGTCTCAACGTGATTTTGTAAGTTATTGTCACTTAATGTATGTAACTTAATACAGTTAGGCAAAATAACCATTTGCCTTATTCTCCATAGCACAGTTCTTAAACTGTCAAACAAACGCAGACATCTTATTGTTTTCTGTGCCACATTCAGTCCTGATGTAATATCTAAGCACTTTATAATCTGTAGACTGATGCCTATCATGGTGATTTTTTATTATTATGAAAACAGTTTAATTAGGTTTCATTATTTTATTAGTAAAGACAAACAGAACTTTTGCACTGTATCTTCCATTATATTTATTTTCTTAAAACTCAAAAAAAAAGTTACAAGTTTGAACTCTCAAACAATGCATGCTGGGATGTTTGTTGAGTGAATTCTGAGGAGTTTGTTCATTGAACACGTCATTTCAAGTGGAAAAACAACTCATGTCTATAATTTGTAAAAATTAAAACTTAGTCACAAAGCTTAGTCGATTCCACTAAATTCCTGCATAATATTTTACAGTGCACCATCTGCTATGAGTTAATTCAGAGAGAATACAGGAACAACAATGTGGAATGTGTTCTGCCAAGCAAACAACTGTGCCTCAGGGACAATAAAGTTAATAGTGTCACTTGTCATGGGACCCAGTGATAGGTTAAAATACTTATATTTTACTGCGTAGTATTATGTCTGAATTTCATATGATATTAATATCATTTCACATCTTAGATCTTAGACCTTGTCAGTAGCTTGAAATGTCCATTTTCCAAATGTTTTATGTGAACATTTACCATTCAGATGGTTTGAAGGTCATACCGGAAATACCTGCAGAGCAGAGTTGAGCGTAGGAATGTTAAAACCTGAGAGGCACAGGCCGGTGCTTCAGTAGTACAAACTAACCAACCTTATGGTTAGTTTTTATTGCAGCCATCTGATACGCGTTCCCTCCGGACATTAGAGAGACACAAATATTTGTCCCAGTGTCAACAATGGATTTGTTAAGTAAGTTTAGTATTGTAGCACCTGTGACATCGGAAAAGCTAAAAATAACAAACGTCATGGTTGATGAATATCTCTGAGTTAGCTTAGTTTTTAATTTCATTCATTCTCTTGTAAACAGGTTAAAGGTTAAAGGTCTGATTAAAAGTTAAATGATTAGACTTAAATCAATTAGTTACTAGTATTCATAAACTTCCGAACATCATCATCTGCAAATATAGTTTTTTCTTGTCATTTAAAGTCAACAGTGATGGTGGAAATGTGTGTGAGTCTTTAATAGAAGTCATAGTCGTTTATTTTCACAATAATGAAAACTATGTGAACCATAATGAAGGTTGTTGAATTCAGTTTCTACCTCTGCAATATTTATAAAAGTCACTGGAAGCAGTTTCACAGGCTGGTTCTGTGACCTTGGTACCATGTGGCTCAAACAGAAGCAAAGAAATTTGAGTTTACACAATTATCACAAATGTCAATGTCAATTATCACAAACTAAATAAATTAAATAAATCAAACAAGACTCAGGTTCATATAACAGACTGCTCAAATGAATAAATGAATAAGTCATAAGTTTATAAGGTCAAATAGCTACTTTATTTGTTTAATAAACTAAACAATCTTAACTCTTAATGAGCCAAACTAAGATAAAAGTCTACACAAAGTGTATTTAATCAAGGCGGCATTGAGAAAGACATTTCATTAAAGGAACAAGTTTCTTTGACTTGATGTAAAGCTTTAAAGTTGCTCTTTCACTCAAAATTGTATGTGATTATATTTTACAGTGAAATAATATTTTGCAACCAGATTATATTAATAACTTTTAGGAAAAAGTGAAAGCAATAATAGACCACCAGTGTAGAAGATCTGAACTGAAACAATTATTTCATTAATCATTTAATCACTTCAATCATTTTTCTGCCAAAGACACTAATACTTTATGATTTGAACCTTTCAGATATCAGGATTTACTGTTTATCCACATTTTAAAATACATTAAAGTCCATTTATTCAGTCCACTTATCAATGTTATATGCTATATTTTAGCTGTGGGATACTTTTGAATAGAAACTTGGGTTGGTTAAACTCTAATAAAAAAAAGAAGCTCTGTCCTCCAGGTCTAAACCTGAGTCTACACCAGTCTGAACCTGCTGAAGGATTCAGACTCAAATCTGCCAACAAGCAAATGTTCTGAAAATGAAAAGCAGAACGAGACATGTACGTTTGCGATCGGCTCAGATGGGATCTGGCATCATTTCAGCTGCGGTTTCTGAAGTCTGTGCTCTTCTTCGTGTTGTGTTCACAGAAGGAACTGAAGGAGAAGCAGACTGAGATGGTGAAGACGATGACGGCAGCGGAGAATGCCATCGACAAACTTCAACTCAATACTGTCTCCATTGAGGTAAACTCATTGTATGACTAATCTGAAATGACCTTAAGGTGTCACAGACCTTCATAACAATGCAAATTATTTTTGCCTGTAAGTCCTCACATATGGGAGCCTCCCAAACCAGACAGGTTTCCCTGTGATCATGACTGTTCATGACATCATCACATGAAAAGATGTATTCCACACCTTTAACCTTTCTTGTGCACGACTTCCTCACTATGCAACTAATGCTTATGTGATGAGTAATAATATATATCGCCGCTGTGCAGCAATCGGTGACTGAGGTGCGAGCAGTGATCGAGAGCCAGTTTGAGGAGCTGCAGGCGATGGTGGAAAAGGCCAAGAAGGAGGTGGCAGAGGTCCTGGAAGGCGAGCACAAGCAGGCGATGAAGCAGGCAGAGGGCATCCGGGTTCACCTGGAGCAGAGGTGCGCGGAGCTGAAGAAGAATCAGACCCAGATAGAGAAGCTCTCCAAAAACAAAAACGATGTGGATTTCTTACAGGTAACAGCAGCAGGACCAACAGATTCAATTCAGCTCCATGTGGGCATAAGTAGAATATTTACAGTATGTATCAGGAAAGTGTGGGTGCTGAACTACAGGCTCCTACAACACCTGCCAGGTGGGAATGAAGACCCATCCTTTATGATGCTCTGTGTCCTGTGCAGGCATCATGGTTGATAAATCTTCTTACTGGTGGGAAGCTTTATTTTTTCAGGTCATACTCACGATTCTGGTGTGTTGCGACTCAAAAGATTCACTTAAAAACACAATAAAAATAGCAAGTAGTTAATATATATTAAGTATGTAAACACTTTCTCTAGCCTAATGATTCCTATTATACATATGTTATTCCTCCTGCACTGTGCTTCTAGATTACTGAATTAGCTCTAGTTGCTGAATCCATTCATCTGTCCATTTTCTGTTGCTTCTAATTGTGAATTAATTATATTGACATTTATATTGATATAAATGCGTTATAAATGTTAATTAGTGCATTTGTTAAGTAGAACTACTTACGACTGTAAGTCCATGAAAAGGGTAAAAAGGTAAAAGTGGCGGGTGAATTTTTCATCCTTTTTGTTGCTCAAAAGTTACAAATTCAAACTGGATTGTTGCACAAAACCTTGATCTGCACAGAAACACCTTTGTAAATGAAGTGTACACTCGTGCTGCTGCTACCACTGAATACTGTCAGACAGGTATCAGTCACCACTGAGGGTTGTATGAAGTTGTGTTTGTGGATGAACGTCTGTAAGGTCGCACTATCTAAGCTAATAAGACATTTGACAGGGCATCAAATAAATGTGAAGTTGATTTTAACCTTTTTCTGTACTACTAGGTGGCTAATCTATCAAATTACACCACAATATATTAGAATTTAGATGTGCAAAAAGTATCTAATGGATATAATCAGTAAAGTACAACTATCTGAAAATTGTACTTGAGAGGATGATACTGGCTTTAAGTCAGTACGGTGTAGAAGCATCTTTTAATTTCACTGCATTGCTGATTTGCTTTCTAGGAGTATTTACAATGGAAGAAAGAAGCCACTGATGTTTCTCTGCCTGTGGTCTACATCGGCCTGATGGATCGCCTGAAGTCCTTCAGCCGTGTGATTGTCGACTCCACGCAGGAGCTCTGTGCCACACTTGTGTCTTCGTACATCGAGAAAGTTAAAGAAACGTGCAAAAATGGTGAGAACAAGCCACACAGACGGTGCTGTCAGGAGTAAATTACTGTTATAGAGTAGCGGTGTGGCCACATTCACCCACAAAGGAATCAGCCTGTGTGTCATGCATACCAGAGAAAAAATGTGTTTAAATATGTAAAGTATGTAAGTTTAATCTAGACTGATGAGTCATTTCCGCTGTGCATCATACAAGCGAGCAGCTGAAATATTTGTTTCCTTGTGAAGTCAGTGAACTAAAATATATGTTCTGTACGTTTCAGACAAAGCGGGAATAAAGACGACAGTTCACGAAATTGCTGCCACAAAACAGAATATGTCTCTTCCTGATCCGTCAACACGCGCTGACTTTCTCAAATGTAAGTGTGTTTATGCTTTTGCTGAGTCTCACGTAAGCTTAAAAAATGTATACAGTAGCTTTTATGTGTAATTTGCTTCCTGTTTTCAACTACACCTGCTGGGCCAGTTACACAGGCTCAGGATGAGATAAGAGGTAAACACATGACTCAAACTCTCCATTCATCCATGCACTTTCTGCAAATGCTGTCAAACTGTGTCAAGCTCTAAGGCTTGGGATATACTAACTACACAGTCGGATATGCAACATGGCACCTACATGTAGCCACCATCAGATGTTAATGTAACTCATCCAATCCTGTGTAAATGCAGTAGGGCAGCGTTTGAATTAAAAGTCTCGTAAGAGGTCAGACAGGAATCATGGACAGTGATGTTTGCAGGTGACATTGTGATCTGTAGTGAGAGCAGAGAACAGGTGGAGTATCAGGAGAGCTGTGTGACAGAAGAGTGTTAGCAAGAGTCAAAGACAGAAGAAATTCAATCAGTCCATATTATGTAGCGCCAAATCCGAACAAAAGTCACCTCAAGGCTCTTTACAATGTGAAGTTTAAAACCCAACAAATGCTACTTGAGATACTTTAGGTGACAGTGGAGAGGAAAAACTCAACAAACAAAACAACAAACCTCCAGTAGAACCAGGCTCAGGGTGGGCGGCCATCTGCCTCCACCGGCTAGGCTGAGTGATGTTTTGACAGTAAACTAACATTGTGAAACTCCTCTCCCAGACGCTGCCCATGTGACTTTCGATGCTAACACAGCTCATAAATTCCTGCGGCTGACAGAAGAAAACAAGAAGGTGACCAACACCACGCCCTGGCAGCACCCTTACCCCGATTTACCTGAGCGCTTTGAGAACTGGCGCCAGGCCCTGGCCACAGAGAGCTTCTATCTGGGCCGCCACTACTTTGAGGCAGACATCAGCGGCGAGGGCACACACATTGGTCTGACCTACAAGAGCATCGACCGCCAGGGAAACGAGAGCAACAGCTGCATCACGGGAAACGACTTCTCCTGGTGTCTTCAGTGGAATGGACGCACCTTCTCCGCATGGAACAGCAGCGTGGAAACTCCTCTAAATGTGGGGAGGTTCACTCGAATTGGGGTGTACATAGACTACTCGCAAGGCCTCCTGGCTTTCTACGGAGTGGACGACAGCATGACGCTCATCCACAAGTACAAGGCCGAGTTCCTGGAGCCCCTTTACCCGGCTGTCTGGTTGCCTAAGAAGGAGAACGTCGTTGTCTTGGTGGCACCTGGGGATCCGATACTGCTCAAGAGCCCTTCTCCTCCTACTTCACCTCCAAACGGAGCTGTTGCTTAATGAACAGGCAGCGGAGCAACGATCGAACAGCAAAATTAGAGTATTGTTTCATAACAGAGTTGTCTAAACTTTTAAATAATAAAATAATTTAAATATGGAAGTATTCTACAGTTTATGAATCTGTTTACATTAAATCATTTTGCTGCATATGTTATATGTTAGCTCTATTTATTCTCATATTTACACTGCTGTGTGTGTTTGCTACTACTAGTATACTTTTCCTCACACTGTGAATTAGCAAATGTCCTAAATTTCCTGTTTAAAATAAAAAATGTATTTACATTTGGAAAAAATAATTGTGCATTACTTTGGAAATGTCACATTCAGAAATAAACTGGGAACATGTACATAACATAACATTGACATTATTCAAGATGTTACATTCACGGTCACGTACATGCACCGCTGTTTGTTTCCATCACACAACCACTTGTGTCCAAACACAATCAGAACAATCTCCAGACGTGAGAAGAACAATGTGACCGCTACACATTTAATAAAAGTATAAAAAGCAGGAGCAATACTACTCCTACTCTACAAATAGGACAGAGGATAAATTCTAGCTCTAAGTTTTCCTCTTAAACTATGTTCAGGCGTAGACAGAGGTTAAAAAGAAACAGGTGTGTCAGCTCAGTTATTCTCATGATGTCACAGGTCTACAGGTGAGCTCTGACACAACAAAGTAAAAGTAAAAGTATTGCAATCAATGTGTTATTTAAGTAAAAGTGCAAAAGTATTCGCTCGAGACATACTTGAAGTACCGATGGTGAAAGTGGGATTTATGCAGAAAAGTTTCAATTTCAATTCAATAAATATGGAATTATTGGATTTACTTTTCTGCCGCAGCTGGAAACAAAAATTATTTTGGCAATATCAGAACAAACAACTCTATTTATCATACTGTATTAGTATCAGTAATACAAGGCTGAAAATAACTGTAGTTTTTAATTTAGTGGAGAAAAACTACAATATTTGATGTTAGCTACAAAGACTGAAGTGACTCGAAGTAGAAAAACCTCACATTGTACATTACAAACCAAACAAACCCAGTGAACAGTAAACTCAGCTGCGTGTGATTAACATGTTTCCAAGCTATAATAATAATAATATAATGTGAAATATTGAGAAATGAGATACATGTGAGGAAAATACATGAATAAACCTGCAGAATCTTTAAATATCTTTATATCAGTCAAAGTAGTATTATGTAAATAGCACAAAGACAAGTTTTTTATGTTACACAAAATGTATATATAGAAATATTAAAAGAAAAAAAATAATTTCTTCTTCTTCTTCTCTTTTTTATTATTATTATTATTATTACTTAACCACTAAAACAAATACTTAACAGTCTCAGTGACGTAGCGTACGTGCGTGGCACGCTGTGGTCACATGATCACGTCGTATAGTGACGTGTACGTAGCATGTAAGCAGGAAGAGTCCCATTTTTTCAACATGATTTCAGGCGTAAGTAACAAATATTTAATGTTTTGTCTTCTGATATGTCAAATTGCTAATGTAGCGACACATAACAGAACCAACAGTGGCTGTAAATCGAGTTCATTAGCACAAAAAATACTGTATGAGTTGAGGTGACTGTCTGTCGAGCTAACGCTAACGTTAGCTAACAGTTAGCTATTTACATTTTTCCTTACACCGTTAACATTAATGTAGCTTCACTTGAACGTTTCTAAAACCACAAACATCACATCTTTCACCTAGCAATCAACCAAAACAGTGTGTGTTTTGGATTTATGTAGTTATGTATCAACGTTAGCTAGCAGTTGTGATGTGTCACTGTTAGCTAACGTTAGCTAAAGTTAGCTAGCTGCTTTTCCTTTCTGCACCATCTTTCATAAACTTGCAATTCACAGTACGTTTGTTTTATGTCTAGTTATATTCAAGTTAGATCAAACGAGCAAGTGTCTTTCAAATGCCTCAACGTTAGCACCTAACAGTTAGTTTCAGTAGTACAGAAACACAACTTATCTCCTCCATTTAAGGTTCTTTAGCATCAACGTTACATTACAAGGCTGTAAGTAGATATACGTATTTATTAAAGTGTTACTAACTGTAACCGGAATTGTTATATATTATTATATAAAACACAGTAATACTTGGGTAAAAATATCGTAGGACATGTTACTTGCTGGTAAGTTCTGATAGTAAGGAAAACTTCAAAAGCACTTTTAGTCTGTAGTTTAAGGTGTGTTAATATGTGGTTTATACTATATTGTGAATTAGTTAGGACATTTCAAGTGTTTGTTAAAGTATTCCAGCTACCAACATCTGTTCAGTAAGTCTATAAAATATCTGACAATCATAAAATAACTCCTTCTCATCAACCAAAACTTTTTGTCTGAACAAACAACAAAAATCAACATAGTTCTCAGCAGTTGTTACTGTGTCATCATCATTGATTGTTTTTAGTACACATACCGTAACGGGTGTCCACAGTAAGACGTGTAGTTGTTGAAAAAATACACTTTTATTTATGTTTCTAGGAGCAGTAAATTTAAATAGTACTGAGTAGTACTCTGACAACAAAGACGATTTGTGTACTTGTGCATTGAGTTTGTTCCTTATCGATTTCTCAGGATGCCAATGATGAAGATGTGTCTCTGTTTGATGCAGAGGAGGATGCAGGGAAAAGGTCAAAGAAAGCAACTATTAAGTAAGTTTACCAAATAAATACCAAAACTTAAATATGTTTCTTAAATATGAAGATCGGACTCTTTATTAACTGCACATTTTAGGGTTATTTTGGTGCCACACTTAAACTATTTTCTATTAAAATGCGTTGCCAGGCACCCAGTGGCGTCCTTCTTCCACCTCTTCTTCAGAGTTAGCGCCGTCCTCGTGTACCTGCTCTGTGAGGTTTTCAGTAGCAGTTTCATCGCCTGCATGGTCACAATCATCCTTCTGCTCTCATGTGACTTCTGGACTGTAAAGGTGCATCTTTAGATACTTCTTGTCATTGTATCACTAAATTACAGGAAGAGGAGGGAAAATGAATGAATTATTTATTATTGTTATTATTATATATATTTAATTATATTAGATTGTTTACAACATCCACTAACTTATTGCAGCTCTGTACTTCTACTCTTTGAGATGGAACATCTTGAACTGTTGATGACTTTTGCATGTTAATTTTCTAGCGCTAAAATCAGCTGAAAACTAATTGATGACCACTTTCATAAATGAATAATCATTTTATTTTTTTAGTTCTTATTATTATTATCTTATAATTCTTATTCTTATTTTCTTTACTCTAGTGTAAACTACTTATTTTGAAATCTTAGACAACTGAACATGTCATTTTGGTCTCTGGACTTTTTTTTTTCACATTTAATGCTGTAGGTGTTTAATCAAAAGAGATAATCAGATAAACTTACGTTTTGCTAACTTATATTATGCTCTGAATATCTGTACATTTACAGAACATCACTGGGAGGTTGATGGTTGGTCTGAGGTGGTGGAACCAGGTGGATGATGATGGACGAAGCCACTGGGTGTTTGAGTCAAGGAAGGTAGGGTTACTGTAAATACTCTGCTGCACATGTGGGTCCTTAACGTCACATGATGTTGAGCTCTTGTCCTGTATGTAGTTGATAAATGCACCTGTTATTTACCTTTACTGTGAACATGCTGTTTTCCACAGGGCACTGGGAAGCCCCAGGAGTCTGATTCAGAGTCGCGAATCTTCTGGCTCGGGCTGATCATCTGTCCAATCCTCTGGGTCATCTTCGCCTTCAGCACCCTCTTTTCTTTCAAGATTAAATGGCTGGTGAGGTTTAAAACTTTAAAAGAACAAAACAGCTTTTAGAAATGCATCCACAAAATAAAACTCAGTTAAAATCTGTAAGTCATACTTCCATTACACGCCTGTGTCTCGAAAATTCTCAGAGTTTATCCTACTTTTAGGAGTAGAACTGAGCAATTTAGGAAATCACCCCAACCTCCACCAGAGTGTAGTAGAGCTCTAGAGGTGTCCTAACTGGCTAGAAGATGCCAGGAGATGGCGTTCAGACAGTGAGATGTGCTCAGGGTCCGTGGGAGGAGCCACCTTTGTAACACTTACTGACACAGAGCTCCTTTAAAGATACTGTTTGGACAAAAAAGTCTTAATAACCCGCAGATTATTAATTTCTCCAAGTGCTGCGTGAAATCAAAAATCCACCGTGGTATGTGTGTGACTGTGTCGAGGTGATGAGGATAATGTCACACAGTGGCTTATACGCGCAGGTGTATTTTTAGGCCTAAGTTTACTGAAATGCTTAAATAAGAATTCTGATCACTGATCTGATACATTAACCATCGATGTCCCTCTCAGCCTATAGTGATCATGGGTGTGGTGTTACAAGGGGCCAACCTCTACGGATACGTGCGGTGTAAAGTGGGAGGCAAGACCAGCTTGAAGAACATGGCTACAAATTATTTTGGACGTCAGTTCCTCAAACAGGTGACTCAATGAAGAAAAAAAAAATTGTTTTATTTGTCAGTTGTCCTAAAAGTCTGACTGTGTGTTTTTCCTCCACAGGCGCTGTCTAAAGAAGAGGAATCGTAGAGTGAAGCTCTGCGATTTTAACGTCTGCATTATTCTCAATGCTACAATAAATATTCTCTTAGCAAGTGGGTACATAGAAACTGTTTCCTTTTAAACGCGTGGGACACAGAGAGCATCTTTATTTTCCACAGACAAGTCTGTTAGTTGTTTTTAATATTTGAAGTCCAGCAACAAACAGCAATAAACACTCACAGGTTGTAACTGATGCATGACTGAAAAAAAAGCTCTCTCTCATATATTATTTAGGTTTTATCATTGCTTCAAAACTTTATTCTTTATAATATAGAAAAATGTAGTTTCCTGGAGGATTCACACAAACTTTTGTGTTTGTATAATAGACAGGGTTGTAAAGTGTAAAGTATTCGAGCAGACATGTAAATATGTATGTAAAGAAACCATGTGTAACATCTTCTTTTGTGACAATACATTTGTAACAATTTTCTGAACAGAGTGTTTTTTATTTATGCAAATAACAGTTACGACATAAGATGTGAAAAAAGAAAGTATGAAAAAATAGTAAACAAATAAAACACAATGAAATTATTAATTGATATTTAGCTCTGGTGATTCTTAGGTGATTCAGTGCCAGAAATAATTTGGTTTCAGCTGCTTTAAAATACTAATGCCACAATGTAAAAATACTCATTTACAAGAAAAGGGACCTGTATTTAAAAGTTAAAAAGTTACGTATTAAAAGTAAGGTACTGATTCTGCAGAGAAACTGCATGTGTAAAGTAACTGACACAGATATCAGTGATTTTGCAGAATATTTACTATTTATTGTTAATTTAATGTTTGAGAATTTATTTGAGGCGTTCAGCAGCTTATTCTAATAACAAGCTGAGACGTTTAGATGAGTGACGGCTTTTTGGTGCTATGAAATGTTACCTGAGAACCAAAGTTTAATGCTGGAGCAATGTATTTTTATTAAACCTGCTTCATATAAACAGTAAAATATTTCCTTCTGAAATCAGTTTAAGCAGAAGCAAAAAGTATGAGGAAATGGGAACCATCAACAGGTTACTACAAGTACCTTAAATACAGGACTTCATTACTTTGCACCACTTCCTGCAGCACCTTTTGTTTTATTTATATATGTATTGATCCATTTCATTTATTTAGAAGCCCAATGAATCCAATTTTTGACTTAATTCGACATTATGAGATAATAAGTGGGGTTTTTGGTTCATTATGGCATAATTATGTCAAAAGTCAAAATGTATACTTTTTATCTCAACTTATTAACATCGGTTTTTTTATCATGACAAAGTTTCCTTCTTGTTACATTTAAAGTGATTATGTTGCTATCAAAACTACGTACATTCAATTGCCACAACAAACATGGCGTCAGTTTCGTTCCAAACTGCCATGACGTGAGGCCGGAAGCGGAAGCGAAGCCACGCCTTTTAAACTGCGACAAGTTCACTTGCACAACGGTTTTTGTTTTCTTACCTCCAAAATAAAAGTTTAATTTACCAGTAGTATACTTAAAAAACATATCCAAAGCTCGTGTGACAGAAGAGGCAAAAGTACTCATACTCAGTACCCAAGTATAAGTGCAAGTGCTTGCTAAATAAAAGTATTCTAAACCAAGTAAGAGTATCACTTTAATATATTTTACTCTTGGCACATGCACTAAGATGTACGTTTCCCTACGGAGACCAACTACTAACAAAACGAATACATGTTTTCGGTCATCCCTGTGTTTGTATAGCTAAAATAAGTACTATTCCTTCTACTGAAGTTTTTTCTAGACGTGTAGAAATCCCAACCGGAAACGGAAGTTCTACCATGGCTAAACTAGCTAGCTTGATATAGCTGCCTTCAGCTATCCACAACATCAGTTTCGGGGTGTAGTTGTTAACATTTTCGCAGTCTGATAAGTAAATAAATCAGTTTTAATTCTCCAGTGGTCGCCCTTTGATGGGAATCCCCTCCAGGATGATTCCTACGGAGGATGCGTCCGCCAGGAAGCGGGAAATAGAGGAGAAACTGAAGCAGGTCAGAGCAACGAAGGAAGGAAGGAAGGGAGGAAGCATCCAAACCAGCTTTGTTTTTTAATAATATTTACCCGTTTGGCTTTAATTTATATATTCAAAAATGCACCTTTTCTACAAATGAAATGATGCTTTTTCCTGACACTGTGAGCAAAGTGAGTCGTTGTTGTTGTTCTGCCTGTGTTACAGGAACAAGAGACGCTGTCATTCATCAGAGAAAACCTGGAGAAGAGCGATCAGCTGACCAAGAGCATGGTACAGCAGCAAAACACAGAAATTAACAAGTCAGAGTGGTTCGGGTTTAATGGATTTATTAGCATGAACATGTGTGGTTTGGTGTTCTCACCTTAAATTATTATTATTAATAATTATAGTCATTTGATGAATTGTTAAATGTTTAATCTTTTCTCCTAGTGACCATTAAACCATAAAACTCTGACCCTCTCATCATAATCATAACCGGCGTCATTGTCTATTTCAGAGCTGTTTACTACATTAATGAAGTGTTGTGAA
>OMLM01016521.1:21795-38295 GCA_900302695.1 Helostoma temminkii | reverse complement strand
GGTGAAAAGCCACAGATTAATTTTCATTATCATGCTTTGAGGTAAAATATTTTTTATCACGCCTGCAGTATAGATTCATGTTTCATGAGGTCAGTAAACGCACCATCTCCACCAGGGTCAGCAGGCCTGACAGACATGCTATAGAGAACATGATGACCATGAACACCGTCTTCTCATCTGCCTGAGAGATGTAACAATTGGCCATATGGTGGCACGGACTGACGCCCATATTGTAGATCACAGACTCACAGAGAGAAACCAAAAGTAAAAGCCTGCACCAGAGCAAATCCCACCTGGAGACAGAGAAAAGCAGCACATGAACAACACACAGGTCAAAAACACAGGGTCATGTTCACATTCACGCACTATATTATCTTTTAAACAGGTGCTGGCTAATATGTGGTCTCATTTTTAGTGAAAGGTAAATGAACTGTTGAAAAAATTGACCATTGGTTAAATGGTTTGCCTCCAGTGCGGAGATATTTGATGTCCAGAAACATTCTGGATGAGACTAAACCTGCAAACAAACCATTTAAACCAGGAGTAAATATGACATTTGTTGAAAACCATTTTCAAATCCAATCCTTTTTTATATGGAGGTCAAAGGTACATAGGAATATGATATTACAGGCACTGGATACAAATATAAGTTTGTTAGTAGCAGGATTATTTCACTTTTGGTTTTGGTCTTCACAGCTGAAGTGTCTTTTAAGTACAGTTACTGAGTAAATGTAAGTAAATTTGTGTCAAGTCAAGTAATGCCAAGTCTTTACACTGTCAATGTATTAAAATACTAATACTGATACAAATACTTTATTCAAAGGCTTTCTATTTACAGTATGTCTTTATCTTCCACCACCTCTTGACTTCCTGTGCTCTTATTTCAACCACATATATACGGTAACATGTACTTCAAGAATAAATGGTGTTTACATTTGTGTGCTTAGACTCACCTCCAGCAGAATGACAACTGACAAGACGCCCAAAAAAGCCCCGAGTACGTGACCTTTGACCTTAGTTAACTCTGAGCCACTCTGAAGGAAAAGCATGGGAGAGAAGAACAACCTCACAATTACAAGAAACACTGACACAGAGATTAAAAGTAAAAGTCAAAAGAAGATTCATCAACAGAAAAAGTCCAGATGGTTTAACCAGGACCATTTAGTACAGGCTTTCCGGACAATGCAAGTTACTCATTCCCGTTTTCAGCTTTACACAAACACTTTAATTTTATTTGAATCTTAGTGTAACAAATGTCTTTAGTTTTCTACCTTTTTCCCCTGGATGATGAGGTGGACCAAATAGCAGAAGAAAACTAGACCAGGAGCCAAAACGAGAACCACCTGGAAAGAGAGGAAAGTTTAATACCTAATATTTACTTTTACTACTGAAAGAAAACAAGTTTATTGTTGTGCAGTTTGAGTCCATTACGATTTTTTTTTTGTTGAAAGCTGAACACTTATACTGTACCTGCAGTGTCCAGTACTGATGCAAAGAGAAGGGGAAGATATGGCTGAATACGGCTTGGCTGCAGCCTGGTTGTTTAGTATTACAAACAAACTTTCCAAAATCGTTGTCCCAGACTGGCTTCACCGCTGTCCCAACAATAACAAGACGGATCAGCTGTAACACTGGGAGGACGGTTTTACCTGGGAGAGAGGAACAGAGTCACATTACTTCTCTGACACCCAAATTAAACATTAAATTATGAAGTTAAATATTTTTTTGTGTTTCAGAGCTGACTATAAAATAGATCAATTTGACAGGCTGTCAAACTGATTGTAAAATTTTATTTAATCCCTCTTGGCTTTCCTGAAATATCGCATTCACGAAAATAGGATGGATGTGGGGTCACAGTGATCTTGACCTCGAACCACCACATCCAGCCACATAAGCATAACACAGTTAATTTGTACATGTAGCTGATGTTTAATTAGTTTATGTTTGTAAAAACCTGCAGTTTCTTATTGGTGTTGAAACTTCTAATTATATACAATATGGCCTACACTGAACATATCACTATCTGTTCCTCCTTTGCTGTATCACTTGTTATTTCCTTTCAGTACCTAAGAGGCCAGCGTGGGAGTGCCACAGGCTCAACAGTTGTCGCAGGAAACACGGACTCTCCTTGACCTCTGACCCCAGCTGAAGGGCATTTACACCATCCAGTTGCCTGTTTCTCAGTAGCACACAAACCAACTCCACCACACTCAGCAGGAGGGAGATGCAGGATGTGATAAACATGATAAACAAGAGGATCGTCTTCTGCAGTGCATGTGGAATGACACATTCTACATTGTTAGGACAAGGACGCCTTTCACAAATATAGTCAGAGTTCACCCAGAAACCGTAGAGCAATGACTGTGTCACCACAAATACAACCTGTAAAGGAAACACACGTCTGTTAAAGTAAGTTGTTACGTGAAGTGAAGTTAACAAATAACCAGGAAAGGTTTAAGCTGTCTGTATGATGTTGTTGCATGTCTCACCTCTACCAGTATGACAGAAGCTATGCAGGTCCGGTATGCCCCCAGAGCATGACCTTTGACCTCACCATCTCCCCTCCTCACCTTTAAGAGAACGAACATGACTGTTTGAGTTTGTTGCTCCTAGTATCTAATAAAAGACGTTTCCTACTTGTGTATGTCAAAAAGGAAATTGAATCGGGTTAAAATAGAACATTGTAATTTAATAAAATTTAATTTCATCCTTAATTCTGAGAGTTTGATTTATATATTTTTTTTATGTTGTTATGTCCCACCTGGTTTTCCTGGTTTGTGAGGTGGATCAAGTAGCAGAGGAAGACCAGACCAGGAGCCAAAACCAGAACCAGCTAGAGAACAATTGACAATGTTGTTATTATAATTGCAAGCCACAATGTGAACAGTATGAACCCCACAGAAAAGTAAATTCAAGGAAACTATTTTTTTCCTTGCTGTTTTCATTCATCCATTTAATTTCTCTTATTAAATTAAATTATATAAATCACGTTGAATTCAAAATCTTAAACCTCCTCTGCAGCTGTCAAAAAAACCGTACCCTACTGAAAAACTGAAAAATTAAAGAACAAAATATGTTTTTACCTGTAGTGTCCACAAACGTGGAGCAGCAACAGGTGTGATCGCATTGTAACAGGCGACTTTACAGCCTGGCATCGCAGTATTACATACAAACTTCTCATCATCCAGCCAGGCTAAGTGCACTGCAGCTCCCAGTATCACCAGTCTGACCAGCAGGAGCACAGGAAGCACTGACTTACCTGTGTCAAAAGGAACCCGACTTTAATTCATATTAATACCTAAATACTAAATCTCCTGTGTAAAATAGTCTATTTAATGTAGTGAAACATACCGATCAGAGTTGCCTGTGATTGCCATTTACATAGCAGGCTGGTGACGAAACCCAACTTCTGGCTCTTCATTGTCACTATTGTACTGAGAAAGACACAAAGGAGGGACATCACACACACACACACCACCAGTCAAAGGTTTGAATACACATAGGAATTACCATTTGTCTTCACGTCTTCAGCTGTATTGTGTAAATAATAAGCTGTTTCCATCTACAGCAGTCCTTTAAAATATTAACAATTTCTACATTGTATTTCTGATGAATCTGATGTTATAACATCTGCTTTTCTCTGGTGGTGTATGTGTCAAAGTGTCTCACAGTAACAGTTGAGTAACTGTTTGAGAAACAGCTGTATAAAAACACTGTGGTATAGGCCAGTATAGTCTGAATGCCTGGAAGCAGCTCCTCCTATTTCCTGCAAGTTCTCCCCCAAGATATTTTCTATTATTCTTACTCAACAGCAGCAAAGTGTACACATTAAGTTCTGGATAGGAATTTTAGACTTGCATATACACACAGTGGAAGATGTCCCTCAGAGAACTGTTTCTAAGTCAGCAAGGAATGTTGTTAAAGCTCTAAAACATCTGGACAGCACACATACATTTACGTTATCGTCAAAACTGGCAGAAGTATCCATACATTTATGCTGAAATGAAAAATATCAGTATAAAAGCGTAAAAATACTCCTATTTACATCAGTAAATATACTTGTTGTGTTGTTATATTAGTAAAGTTGTATCATAAGTGGCCTAATTACCTCTTGAGTAGCATGATAGTGTGAGTACAGCATTTAATCTGTATTAATTCATGTTATATTTTAGATATATGTACATTTTAATCTTTAATCTTAAATAAGTACTTTGAAATTGTACCCCAGTACTGTGCTTGACTAAATGTACTCAGTTACATTCTACCACTGACACTGTCTACAATAAAGTCACAATATCGTCTAATATATTTAGTAAATGTTGTATCATTAATGTAACCTGCATGTGAAGCATAGAAATTAAATCATTTCTATTATATTGTTATGATACAAGAAAATACATAGTAGGTCACAGCTTACCCACTGTCTGTCTTGATAATAAGTCCAGTTCCACATGTGGGAAGCAGAGCATTCGATGAATACTCCAGACACTAAATGTAAATTTAATAATTTCAGTACTCATACTCATGTGACCCCCTCCCTTTTCCTGACAATCCAGCCCCCAAAATCTCTTCCAAGGAAAGGAGTTACAAACAGGAATTCATCAAAATAAACTGAGTCAGTGCTCAACTATCCTTAGTTGTTCCAATGAAAATTTAAACTTGCTCCCATCTTATGTAACATTTTCCGTTCTGGTGCATGAAACTGGACAACAATGTTCTCAGAGGAAACTGAAGTTAGGAAGTGAATGACTTCATTGTTCTCTGTTGATTTGGATGTTTTTAGCCTGAATTTGACCTATTTTGTTAACAGTGTTTGTGTAGTCGTAGTAGTAGTAGTGTTTGTGAGTGGAAAGAAAAAAAGAAAACAGGCCTCAAAACAATGACAAGCAGCAACAAGACAATAGGCAGGACGGTTGGGACAGCAACAGTGATGTCATGTAGTAGAAATGTAAGGCTGTGCAGAGCAAATATCAACTATAAATAAAACAACAAAATCACATACTTAAGGTATTTCTCTGTCCTACTCTTAACCTGCCATTAAACATCATCTTACTGACATTTTGTCAGGCTTCAGGTGGAGAATGACACTGGCTGTCAGTCTCTTGTCAGATGCTGGAGAATTTTTTTTTATTTATTTGGTGCCTCCTGGTGGTATTATTAAGAATTACAATACATTATTTGTTAAGGATAATGTGGATAATATTGTTCATTTTTGTTATTGTAATTGTTTTGTTTTGTAACTCCCAAGAAAGGACAATAACCAACATGTCAATCACTGCTTTATTATATTTATTACCTTTTAAAAGATCAGAGTGGGAGTGAGATCAACCCTGACTTCATCAGAAATATTAAATATTTCAAGTCTGTTTTGGACAGCTGCTTTCTAATATTAAGATTGCAGTTTTAGTGTTTGATCTTTCAGTGATTTAAAGACAGATGAGAAGAAGTGTTGGGTTCATCATCAGTCACTAATTGAATATTTGCTCTATGCAACTGTCTGAATAAATATCTTTGTGGGTTGGAGGATGGTTTATATGTTGAGGGGGCTGTAGTTCAATTCTGCAGCTTCCACTACGACAGTGAGGGACAGCGGTCCCAAAGCTTTATTTTAAAAACAAATCAATCTGCTTCCCAGACTACATCTGATTGGCTAGATTATATCCAATGAAACAGAAGATCTGTCTTTCCAAAATGGCTGCCACACCAACCACTGTGTTTTATGGGCACAAGAAAAGTAAGATATCAGGTTCATTGGGATACTGTACTTTTAAAAGTAAATATTGAACATTTCCCATAAGTGTTTAAGCTATATTTTGAGTTGTTTTGGTGTCATGCAACACTTTTTTTCTAGAGTCCTCTATGGTGGACATGGAGACTTACCAAACCTATGTTTTCACATGAAATGCAAAGTACTTCAGGTGACAGAAGCAGAGAGAATCTTGCTCAGGATTGTGGATGGAGGGTCTTACACAAGATGATAAAGAAGACAGAAATGAAATGGATGATATGGATGAGAATGAGGATCACGATAAGAGCTCAAAGAAGGAAAAGGACTATAAGGATGAAAGTCATAAGGAAAACAACATGTAAGGCTTAGCAATTAAGCAACGTTTATTGTCATCAGTGGGTGTTTTTCTGTTTATTTTCAGCTACATTTGACTCTGAAGCAGTTTTTGTTTAGGTATTTTAACTACTAGTCTGACCAAGAGGAATTCTGATTACAGACATCTGTGCTGGGGCTTTGAATTTAATTTATGCCATTACTCTAATTCAATTTTTTTTATTAGCTTTATGCTAACAATATTCTTTTTTTTCTGTATGTAAGATTCATTCCTACTGTAGAACAGAGATCTATGCAAGGTGTCCAAACCCGGAAGAAACTGGATGTTTTGAAAGTACTTTGAGCAGTACATTTTTTGAAGAAATTTTTGAACTAACAAACCAGTGAGAGGTGCTGGTCACTGGTGCCAGTCTCAATACCCTCCTGAAGAAATAAAAACATTCTTTGGATGGCCATGTACATGGCTTGCCTTGGATATCCAAGACTGTGAATGGCTGCAAAGACCAGAGTCCCCATCATTGCTGAGTCTATAATGAGAAATCTCTTCTTTAAGCTCAGAAGCTCCCTTAAAGTCTCAAATGATCTTGGTGTGCCTGAGGAGGATAAAAAGAATGGTGTTCAGTTAGGTCTTTGCTGAAAAGAGTTCAACAGGGGTGTCTTAATCTGCCAAGACCAAGAAATGTGTCATATGCATACCTACATCAGGAAGCATGGATTCACTGACAGGCAGTGAAACTAGTCAACTAGTCAATAATAGATTATGTCAGTGGTTTTAGGCTGTATTATGCAAATAAGATGGAGACAGAATGAAATAAAATGACACTATTGCATTATGGCATTATTGCCTGTGGTTGGCTCTCTGGCCCTTACACTGTGGCTGAAAGGAGTCAGATAGGTATTTTCGTCCTTCTCCAGGCTTCAGGTGGAGGATGACACTGGCTGTCAGTCTCTTGTCAGACGCTGGAGGTGGATGGAGCATTGTAGGCTATCTTTTTTAATTTGGCGCCTCCTGGTGGTATTATTAAGAATGACACTTTAGCAATACAGCAGTTGAGGGATAATGTGGATAAAAAATTTTATTTTTGTTTTTTTGTTATACACTCTGTACTTTTTTTATACTTATTACCTTTTAAATACAGCTCCTCAATCTATAGTTGTTTTTTGCTGCTATTGTTGTTTTATTAATAGAAGGATACATCTGCCCTATCTGCCCTATAGTAACTGATATATATATATATAGTTGTCTATCAACTCCAAGATTAGTGGTGCAATATGTGGTTCCTACTGGCTACATGCATGATGTGTCCTTGGGCAAGACACCTAACCCCATAGTTGTCCCTTCCTGGTAAGTTGCTTTGGATCAATCATCTGCCACATGACTGTAATGTAATATAATGCTTAATTTAGCTACACCACTGAAAATTTAAAGACAGATGAGAACAAACTTTTTTGGATTGATCCTCAGTTATTTAATATTTAATGTCTGACATCTGACAATGATGGTTTTTTTAATAGCTTCACTAGTCAAATTGCTCAGTGGGTTAAAGGTCAGTGTCTACAGAGAGGATTGCAGTGCTTTGAGGACAATCTTTGATTTGATGCTTGTCTGGATCCCTTCAAGGCCAGTGCTTTAAGACAAGAGTGATGCTTGAAGACAGCAGGTTGAACCAAATGGTATCCCCCGCAGGGATGTGAGAGTGGAGAGTTATGGAGCCAGGTACTGCAGGCAACTGAAGTTTTACTATAGTTTTGGCTTGTGGCTGAAGTTTTGATACTGAAAATGTAAAATTAAATGAATGAAATTGTATGTGTAGCAGGACACTATATGATGTGGTTACACTTCTGTTACTAATACACATTATTACAAAATACATTAGTTTTTGCGTTAGAACGAGATACTGTAGTTTTATTACGAGTTACCAATTTGATGGTGTGTGTTGTTTAAGAATAAGTCTGCTTTAAAAGCATCCAGCTCAAAAAGCCAGGAACACCCTTGTGACTCTGATATTTTCTTGCATGCTCAAATTTATTTTTGGGTTGTGGTGATAGTCGGGCTGTTTGGAAGATGTCAGATTCCTGGAGTATTTCAGAAGCAATATTCATTTTAAAAAACTGAAACTCTTAAATGAAGCATTCAACCAGACATAATCCATAGGTTTTGCAATCAACAACTTAATTTATCTATCCTTCATCAGTAACAAAAGAAACTAACATCCAACAACTACTCCAGCATCTTTTAGTCAGGAAAGTTGTTGTTAGATATTAGATACTGTGTCATGTACAGAATAGTAAAACAGTCAGATAAAGGCTAGGTTGGTAGGAAGTGCCACCATGCCTCTGTTCTACCGTGGAGTAACTTTACATGCTAAGAATGTGCAATACTTTACTTGTACAATGGTATAGTTGTATGAATAACTGAGCACTGAACAAAAGGGAACACAATAAAAACTTAGGAGGGTTAGAGAACAGATTAGAAGTCCTTTATTCTTTTAATCTTTGAGTGAATTTTGCCAGTCATTGTCTTAAGGAATGAATGAACTACTCCAAAGAGAAGAATTCCAGCACCCAAAGCGAAAGCTCAAATATGCACAGAGAAAAAGTCTCAGCATGAAGGGATGAAGGGTATGAGGTAGCATAGTATCTATTGTTTGAAACCTCAAGGCAGAAAAATGACTTTGCACTGTGTCCTCAGATAGGTTAGGGGTTTGTGTTGTGCATTCCAAGTCTAGAGACTGTTGGATCAATCCTCACTTTGATCACTGAATTTTGTAGAGTCCAGTTTCTCAAGGAAAGTGTGAAATGCTCAGAGAAAGAGATTTTGTGGCGGTGTTTTATCCTTGTAATTGGATAGAGATTTATGAAGACTGCTGTCCACATAAGAGAAAAAAATGCTTCCCCAACCTCAACTGCTGAGGCAAAAGGAAGTGCAAGCCAGCATCTGGCTGTGTAGCTTAGTTGGTTAGGGAACAGGTTACAATGCTGTTGGTTGCTGGTTTGATTCTCGAACAATTCAAAGCCACTTTTGAAGGTGAGGAAACAGTGGAGTGCCCTAAAGAAAAAAAAAAAGAACCAGATAGGTCTGCAATGTGGATTTGTTTTTATGTAGTTCAGTCACACTAGAAGGTCAGTATGTAAATGAAAGTGTCAAATAGCCTTAATGCATAACATTGACCCAAATGGCTACATAGATTAAATAGATAGAGAACAGTTCAGGTTGCTGGTAGCCTTTGGTTCAATCCTTATAACAGGTCAGTGAATTTAAAACCCCAGGAGCCAATGTGTAAAAGGGGACTTAGTCCCTGAAGCAGCATGCAGAATTCCTTCTTGATGTAAGTCAAGTTTTCAAATGACAACCAACTACACTAAAATTATATCCCATCGCAGCACTCAGCTCCATAATCCCTCACTGCTAACTCTCAGGGGGGCCGGGGAAGACGCTGCCCCCCCCGACCCCCACTGCTGCCATTGCAGTGGGGACCTTCTGCTGCTCCAGGGACTGGTAATGGGCAGGATTCGAACTCGGACCTGCATGATTGACGACTTACAGTCTCGGCTAGCCTAACCACACCACCAAGCCCCCTTCGCGCTTGGACCTTCTCTCGGTGTGCATTTGAGTTTATACTGTGGGTGCTGGGCTTCAAAATTCACTTGACCCGTTATAAGGATCGAACTCACACTAATCAGATGCTTAGGCTGTTCTTTAACCCCCAACACTATGTAGCAAGCAGGCTTAACCTCCTTTCTTCAGATTCTGGCCTTCAAACTTAAGGGGTATATTACAATGTTCAAAATCACATCCACAACAACAGTAACTTGTTCTCTAAGCCCTCTAATCTATGCCACTTTTGTGCATTTCATTCTCTGCTTTAGCCTCTAACCCTTCAAAAGCCACTGAGCCCGATTACGAACCCATAGCCCTCAAACTCCTAACCTGCTGCCTTACCCCCTAGACTGTGAGGACAAGTCATAAAGTGCCCTTTCTTTGCATTTCAATTGGCTTAGTACAGGGGGCACAGGAAAAGGCTTGCACTCCCAAACACAGGATTTAGAACATGTTCTCTTACCTATTGAGCTATTTGCCTAGGCAGCAAAACGCTGCTGAATCGAACATCAGACGCTTTCAGATTTCAGCCTTTAACATTTCAAAAAGTGATTGAAACCTACCACCTAAAATTAAAGCCCATGTTAAGAGTAACTCATCTAATTGAGCTACAGACCAGGTCATCATATCACTGTTTTTTTTATGGTTCTAAAGGCACAAGTTTAAAACGATCAAACTCAACCTTACTTTAGACACTGCCGTTGAAAATTAAGAGACATTGTAAGGTTCAAATCCACAACCAACACACTTGCCTGTTCTCTAACCCCATAAAGCTAAATTTAAAGCCCAATAGTTGCCAGTTCTGTCTCAGAGCACTCTTTGCTTTAGACTTGTCTATGTAGCCACCAGACTTCTAACCCATAATTTATGCAGCCACTTAGTGGCCATACATTATGAAATGTCCTGCAACATCTACAAAACTCTTCTGAATGTTTAAACTTCTGTTGAAAGCTGGCATTTCAGATTTTGATTCTTTTTTGCTGTGACAGTGAAATTGAATGTCTTAAATGCACACTTTAATGCAGGCTTTTGATTTTTTGAAAACGCTACCAAATGATCTGCAACGAGGCCAGAAAAAAAAGAGTAAACTTGTTTAATGCGTAAGTACAGATCAACAAAAGGCACCTATACAGTGTCTGAGGGTAGATGTCACACCAGCCTCACGATCTTCCTCCAGCCACACCAAACACCACCTCCATGTGATCATATAGCAAAATATACTGTTACATCTAGTTTCTATCTGCAGGACTCAAAGGATATTAGTCATTCCACCTGGGAGAGGATAAAACTGATGCAAAACATTAGCAGGCTTAACTCTGCAGGTCATAGTACAACGTCAAGCAAATGCAACTTTTTTGCAAAAATATATTCATATATAATTATACAGCTTTTTTTCCAAACACTGAAGCAAACCAACTATACAAAAGGCAGAAAACTGTCTCTGTGCAATAACTGGTGAACTGTTCATAAGAAAATCCATTCTTATTAGCTGAGTGACGAGTACTACAGAATCAAAAATATTAGCAGTACCTTTGTCTTAAAACAGTTATAGGAAAAACTTACAGGTCCATATAATGCCAAAAATATTAGCTTTAAAAACAAGTAAAAGTACACAAAAGACATTTCAATATACATGCTCATAGGTGGACTACAACATCTGCAAAATATGTGTCCCTTTTAAGGAGTATAAGGTTCACTACATACTAAAAACAAGTATCAGTACATTAATAAAGTTGAGTGCCATGGCTTTGAGATACTTTTTGGTCAAAATACAGATCCCAGAGTTCATGTAAGCAAGAAGTACAATGACAAGTGGTAGGGCCACTGTGATGGGAGAATAAATGTGAAAAATATTGAGAGAAAAGTCAACATGAATATATAAAATCATAAGTAGGAGAAAGAATTTCATTATTTCTAGTCATATTTCTTCCCATGACACTTGTTTGATGTTTTTAATTCACTTATTTGAAAAATTATAACATTCTGCTTATATTTATGTAAAAATTAACTATATTGAATACAGTACAATTACTACTTCAAGCTGAAATATAATAGGTTGCCTTAATGTTACTTTTCTCAAAATATTACAGCTTTATTCCCAAGAATGACAAATCTTTATGCAAACAGTGGCCCTAAACTCACCATATATAATAAAACCAAATCTGTAAAAGTATATTTGTACACAGAAATGCATTTTCTCTACACGAGTGAGTTCAAATTAAAAGTCTTCAGGTTAAATCATGATTTAGCATGAAAACTCTTGGCAAAGGAAGTATAAAGTTTCGATAAAAATAATTCTGATAAAGTCATCACAAACATAACATAGGTACACATAAAGACCGCTCAGTAATTAGAGGTTCTTGTTCTGTAAAATATAAGTGATGCTTCGTCCTGCTGAAGGCCTGTTGGTCTAGTACGTGTAACCGTCAGGGAAAGCTAGTCCTTGGATGCACTGCTCCCCTGTTTCAGCCAAATACGGACCCTCCTCTTCGTAGCTGGGCACAGGAAGAACATCCTCCTCACTGAGAGGCAGGGGGACATCTAGGTCAGCCTTCAGACTTGGCCTCTGGTTGTCTGGGAAAGCCATGGTGAAAAGCGCCTCAGGGTTGCACACAAACTTGTAGACGTACCTCTCCCCAGCCACCTGCAGAAAGAACCAAACACAGGTGAAGAAAGTTCATAGTATTTCACCATTTTTACAAATTAAGTTCAAATAAACATCATTCAACTCAACTCATTCCTTAAACGACATTTGGCAAAAGTATCACAATTATTGTAACTCCATGATTTATATTTTTTATTCAAACATGAATGTATCTTTTTCCTGTTAAAACCTTGCCCCACCACTACCTGCGGAGATACGAAAAAAAGACCTGGGGCCTAAGAAGAGATCTGAACTGAAACACGATTTTCAGATTTACCTTCTGCATGATGCCCTTCTCGTAGTAGTACCTCAGGGAGCGGCTCAGCTTGTCGTAGTTCATGGCCGGTCGATTCTTCTGGATCCCCCACAGCCGAGCCACCTGGACATGACACGGCAGAGGAAACCCTCATTAAAACATCAAAGTGGATTTGAAAAAAATTAATTTTTCTATTTTTATTAAATGTTATACATCAGCATGATGTTATTTCCACCCCCAATATGATATTAAGTAGCCCATTGAGCTTTCAGCTACAGCTGAATAAATCGACACATTTTATCACTATAAACGTTTATTAGAAATGTAATTTTTCTGTAATGAACTTACCAGTCCCATGGTACTGAGTTTCTGTACAGATTTGTTTTTAAGATGGACTATAATACTTAATAATAATTATTTGCCTTTTAAAGCTGCATTCAAAACTCTGTTTTGCAACACAAATTAAATCTATTTCTAATCATTGCTAGTTTGCTTCATGTTCAAAAGGTAGATATTAATTTCCAGACTTTTTTCGTACCTCTTCAGGATCGATCAGTTTAAATTCCATGTTGTGTCCCGTCCACACAATCAGGTGTCCGTTGGCTGGGTTATCCAGCAGCGTCAGAAGGAACTGCCAGAGCTGCAGGGAGCCACGACGCTGGTACGGCAAACCCTCCTGCTTCACTTTACCTGCTTACAGAGTCAGATAATGAAGTGATTTCTCAGTTTCTTTCTATTCCACAAAAAAGATCCAGCTCTCTATTTTCAACTGTTCCTGTCTTACCATCCAGTCTTTCTGGCACAACGCAAGTGTCGTCATAGTACAAATGTGGCTCCTGGTCATGACCAAATCCTGTGGGGCAAACAAGACAATTCAAAAAGTTAATATTTGTTGTGCTGAGAAAGTCTTCAGGCTCAGAAATAATTACAGCTCACACAAACTCACCCATATTGTTATTCTGAAATACAGCTGAAGTCTTCCCAAATGATGACTGACAAGTTTGAACCTCTGAAGACACAAAACAAGAGTTCATAAGCACATATTGTTTTTTACATGGTAAAGACAGATTTAAGAATTGAACATTAAAGCTGTGTGGATGTGCAAAGTCTGCCTATTACTTATTTATGGTTTATAATTTATTAACAGCATGAAAACTTCTTGGGCCTATTATACTCTAAAACAGATCCAGACAGCTGGGTGAATGGTGTGTGTTTGTACTCCATTTGCGGTCTGTCTATATGTGAAGTCTGATCTTAAATCCAAAATGTCTGTCTGTTCTGCAGCTGTACCCTTTCACTTGCAGGTGTAGAAAGTTTCATTTGAGGCCACAGACGTGGTACACAAAGATTGTAAAGTATAACTGAAATAATAAATCAACAGATGAAGCAGATAACACACACAAACCTGAGTCAAAGCCAAAGTCACATGGCTCTTGTTTGATTGTGATATGGTTGAAGGTGGTCTGGGGCCCGGCTGCACCTGAGCAAGGTCGCCCTGGTTCTGGGTAACCTGGGTCTACCAGCTCCTGCTTGAAACCCTGGGGGGCGTGGGGAACCAGAGGCTCTGAAAGGTGGCGATGGTACAGTGGGCGCCCATCACGGCTCGAGGAGGCATACGGTGTGTTTGTAGTTTTCTCCAGAGGGAGGAAAGACAAGCAGGGATCAGATAGCTGCCGCTGAAACCTGGAGTGTGGAAAAAGAAAAGTGGAGGTATGACGGTTTCAAATGAATTTGAATGTAGGTTAAATCATAAAGATAGTTCTAATAGCTACAACTCACTTTTGTTCTGTGCTGAAAGTTGCACTGGGACAGCCAATGGGCGGGTGTGGCACAGCAAACTGCTGGTTTTGATTGGCTGATGGTAGGCTATGGTGCTGGGAGGGGCTCAGGGCAGGAATGTGGCTTTGGGGACAGCTACCTCTCAGATGTGGAGTAGATGGTTGTAACTGCCTCTGTAAGGGTGGAGGTCCACACAGCACTGCAGGTGTGGAGGCTGGAGTCAGGGTTGGTTTGTTGTCACAGGCACTGAGGAGGAGAGAAGAGGTGACATTAAGGAGTTGAGCATTCAGCTTCTGACTTGTTGATTTTATATCACACAGTAACCTAAACATTAATTTGGTACCTGTAACTATAAAGGCACATGTCAGCTTGAGGTGTTCTGCAGGGGGACAAGTCTTTGGGTGGACTGGGCTCTCGTTTCACTTTGCTGAAAGGTGGTCCAGGAAACATCACTGCAAACACACACACATGCACACATAAATTCATGTCCTGGTATAAGATTGTACATAAACAAAAAAGGATTCCTTCTAACATTTTTTGAAGATAATTACATAAATTTATGTAAAAATTATACAATCCCAATGAAAACAGGTTTGGCCAATCTTTTCAGTACATTGCTGTCATGTTCCTTTTTTTCCATACTGCCACATTCACGTACAGTAGCTTTTACTCTTCTGCATTTTTGTATGTGAGACAGTTAAACAACCACTTAAACCATTAAAAAGCATTTTACACAAACCATTTCTGGTTTATTATCCATGCATATACATAAAGAAACGGTCCCGGTTCACCAACAGACCTCACTTCCAACCATTTTAACAATTTTCACACTATTGTTACAGAAATAGTAAAAATAAGACGATGAGCAGATGAAAAATTGCAGTTCATGCAGAAAACGGAACAACATAAACAATTTAACCTTTTTAGTGACTGAACAGAAGAAATAAAGAAAGCCTCCTATCTGACCTCAGCCTTCCTGGAGATTTTGATGACAACACCACAGAGCCAATGTTTCCATCCACATCACAATCGCTGTCAGATACACTGTGTGAACCATGAGCCAGTCTGTTAAGGCAGCTATCAAACTGCAATAAATGCTGCACATGCAGTACGTGCTCTGCGAGAGCACTGAAAGCACTAGTTCCCCAGCCTGTGTCTTATCTGTGATGTCATGACTTTTAAAGCACAGGTAGAGTAGCTAGAAGTCATTTTACAGCTCTCCATTTCCTGTGCCACATGCTTACTATCATATCACTGGCAAAGATCTAGTGAAAGTATTGGAGGAGTCTTTAGACTCTACTATCAGTCAATCACTTTTGTATTTACACTAGTTGAGCTGGAGAGCACGTGGATTATACTCTGACACTTCATTACTGGCTGTAATCATAAACTAATGTCACTGTAGCCTGATGAACTCTGACTGGGGAAAGAGTAGAAAGTACATTCACTCCAGTAGTACTGGTACAGAGGAGAAACGGACTTTAAGTAAACCACCTGGATCACTTCAGAATTAGTCGTGGTGCTTTTGTGGGATTTGTTGACAAGTCAGAGCCACAGCTGGAGTCGTATAGTTTTTAAATAGAGGTATAAATCAAAATAATGTGTCATTCTACAATAAATACACTACATAGATGATTAAAAAAACAGCTACTTACAGTTATTGGACTGGAAATCAGGGACAAACTGCTCATCGTCAGGAACCTGAGCTGTAGAAAACAATGGAAAACAGACTTCTCATCAGTTCAGCTGTACATTCATGGAATATGACATATAGTAAATGGAGCTAACTTCCCAGTATGTTTAATGGTGAAATGTTTTTTCTATAATAATCAATGTAGACTCACCTTCTGCAATCCATATTTCTTGGAGCTGGCTCAGGTCTTGAAAAAGCTCTGCAACACATTCATGAAATGTTTATCACTAAATTATCTGACATGTTAAATATAAGTGATACTTATTCATATCGTAAGGGGCCTACCCTCCGTGTCTTGAGCCAGCTCTGTGTCCATGAACTTCCGTTTCCTGTTGTTGACACATTTCTTTGTTTCTTTTGTTGGACATTTCTACAGGTTTAACAACAACACTGTTTAGTGAACATTAACATTTGTTATCTACCGATAAAACTATGTAATTTAATTTAATGGTGCATACTCACACTC